>VZRO01006230.1:241-22194 GCA_013397915.1 Daphoenositta chrysoptera
CCCCCTGCCCCATCTCTGCCCCCCAGTCCTGCTGCCCCAGTGTGGGATGAAGGCTCCCAGTTGCCTCCCCACCACAGCATCCCCCTAACCCCTCCCTGTACCCCAAATCCCACCATCTCAGAGCAGGAGAGAGGTTCCCAGAACCCCACCCTTGTCTCTCCCCCAGTCCCACCCTCTCTGAGCAGGGCAGCAGCTCCCCAGGTGGTGGCACCTACCTATGGGGGTGGCACTGGGGTTTGTGGGGTGCTGGATCTGCACCCGCCTTATAAAACCTGCTCTGCCTCATCTGCATATCTCACATCTGCACTGCACAGCTGGACGGAGCCCTTAACCCCTTCCTGCCCGGGGGGGCACCGCCCCGAGCAGCTCCCCCCACCCAGCCTGGCATTGCCCATGGGGGATGTGGGGCTTGCAGGGGGGCACTCCCTGTGTCTTCCACTACAGGGTGGCCCCACAAATGCCCCATCCTCCTCTGGTCACCAGGATTATCCCTCCCCATAGTTGTGGGGACCCTGAAACCGGAGTTCCCCGTTGCAAACTGGTTGGGCAGTGGTGTTGGACAGGGCAGGATGGCAGCCCGTGGGGATGGGGCCCACGAGGGACATCTGGGAGTGGGGGGTGACCCTGCACAGGCACCCCCAGGTGAGGTACAGGGTACACGGGGGTGCAGGGAGCCTGTGTCCCCCTGGGCTGGGTGACCTCTGTAGTGCTGTGTCCCCTGGCCATATATGCTTCCCTGAGGGACACGACCCCTAGCAGTGCACCCCCAAAAAAAGGATTTGCCCTCCTGCCTTCAGGGACACCCTGGAAATACATTTCCCCTCCCAGGGGGATGTGGCCCTTTGAGGGATGTATCCCCCAATTAGGGGTCCCCAAAGGACACGCTCCCCTGGCCACGTGTGTCCCCTGCAGGGATGTGTCCCCCAGCTGTGTCCCCCCCAGGGCATGCCCCTCCTGACCACGTGTGTCCCCAAGAGGGCTGTGTCCCCTCATTGTGCATGACCCTCGTCATACTTGTCCCCTGACCACACATGTCCCCAAACGGCTGCACCCCCTGACCATGAGTGCCACCTGCCTGTGCATGACCTTGGTCATTTGTGCCCCCCAGCCCTGTCTGTCCCCATGGGCCACATCCTGCAGCCGCTGCTGTGCCATTGTGCCGGGTTATTTGTGCCAGGACCGGCTGGCATTCCTGGAAATCGGCTGTGGGGAGGTGATAATCCCCGGCGGGATCGGGACTGTGTGCACGGGGTCCCGATAAGCAGCAGCCTCTGGCTATCAGGGACCCTGCCCTGCCACACAAGGTGTCCCCGGACCCACTGTCACCTCTGGGCCACAGGAACAGGGGCGGCATCGCCCACACTCCCCCTGGCCTGGGCAGACCCTGGCAGGAGGGGGCACAGGGTCAAGCCCTGCTCTGATCCTGTCCCAGGACATGAACTTGTGGGGACCTGGGGAGCTGCAAGGGACCAGCCCATCCTGGGTTTGGTCCCTGCTGTGACCCAGGGGTGTCCTGGAGCCTGCAGTGTTCCCCAAACTGTGGCACAGGCACCCCAGCATGTAGAGCAGTGACACAGACAAAGTGTCCCTGAGTCCCTCAAACCCTGCCAGCTCCAGGTGAGTCCCATGGGATTATCCCATCCCCATGGGATTATCTCCGTGCTGGCCGGTGCCTGCTGCCTGCTCAGTGCTCAAGGGCAGCCCTGCCCTGTGGCCCTGTACCCCACAGAGGCAGAGGGGGCCTGAGTGTCCCCCAGGCTGGTACCGCAGAGCTGGTGTGGGGACCCCCAGGTGCCACAGGAGACCCCCGTGTGGCACAGCCCTCCCAGCAGCCAGGGCAGCGTGTCTGGCTCCAGATAAGGAGCTGCAGAGCTGTCCCCACCCTGTCTATCTGCAGGGCCACCCTGCAGGACACACAGGACAGGGCCTGTTGTCCTGCCCTGTGTTTGGGGGGACACGGAGGGTCTGGAAGGCACAAAGAAACCGTTTTCCCCAGGGAGGGCAGTGCAGCAAAGCCCCCCCATGCCAGCCCCGTGCTGGCTGTCACTGGTGCTGCTTGCAGGGTGACCCCGAGCAGGACAGGTACCCCCAGAGTCACCCTGCTGTCCCCCAGCGCAGGGGAGGGTGCGTGGGGCTGGGACAGGGTGCTGGTGGCTGGGCAGAGGGACAGGAGCTGCTGCCACCAGCCTGGCTGCTGGGACAGACAGCGCCTTCAGCCCTGCCCCAGACCCCGGGGTGCCACTCTTCGGGGTGCCCCTGCAGTGGTCACCCCCTGGCCGTGCGGTGGAGCTCGCTCGGTGCCCCCCGGCTCCACACTCCACAAGGCTCTACCCCCACGGAGGGCTGGCACACAGAGCCCACGGGGACACGGTGACCACGGGGAAAGCCACCAGCTCCCAGGAGCTTTGCAGGAGCAGCGTGAGCCGGGGCCTCACCTCCACGCACCCCTCGTTCCCCTATCCCAGCGGGAACGCTGCGGGGCCAGCAGCCCCCGGCCAGCGCAAGCCACGGCTGGCAACGCACCCGGGGGTGCTGGGGCGGGACAGACGGGCGTGAGGGACGAGACAGAGCCCAGGCAGGAGGTGACAAGGGTTTATTATCTCCAGCAGCGGGGTGGCGGGCGCAGGCACATGCAGATAGAGCCCGGCCCGGCCCGGCACGCCTGCCCGGCCAGCGCCAGATCCGCGCCCGGGCCAGCGCAAGCCGGGGGCCGATAACGCCGCTGCCCCCGCCCCGGCGGCTGGGAGGGCACGGGGGGGCCCGTGGGTCGCTCCTGGCACAGGACGACACCCGGAGGGAGCTGCCCCCGCCCTATGGCACGGGGTGGGGGCACTGAGCGGTGGGCGCAGGACCCCCAAACGCCGCCACCCCCCAGCAGCGCCAGGCTGACCCCACACACGGGGCCACACTGAGCACAGGCATCGAGACAGGCAGGGAAGGGACACGGGCCAGCACAGGGCTCTGGTGGCACTCTGGGGAGGACGGGCACACACAGGGGACAACCTCTTTCACATTGTCACAAGGCAGCAAAGCCACTGGCCGCAAGAGGCAGGGGGAGGGAGGGAGGCAGGGGCAGCTGTACAGGCTGTGCTGGAGGAGCCTGTCCCCACCTCAGTGTCCTGCTGGTCCCCCACCCACCTCTGACCACCACTCTGCTTGAGTGGTTGTGGGGTCGGGAACTGCCACAGCAGCTGGGGACAGCGGCTGCAGGGGCTTCACTGCCCTCTCAGGGGATGGGTGGCTTTGGCACAGCGCTACTTTTTGGTATTTCTGGTGGTGGGACTTCACCAGGACTGAGCTGGGCTCCCCCCATGGAGCTCTCCCAGCTCCAGATCCTCTGAGGAAAATTCCCCAAGGGGAGCCAGCACGGGAGAGGGCAGCACCCACTGCCAGTGCTGGATTGTCACCTTCCCGGGGGGTTGACTGCCACCCACCCAGCCTGGGCAGTGCACCGTGGGGGTGAGACACAGGGACAGGGAGAGCCAGCCACAGGGACAGCTGTGGGCAGAGGCAGGGCTGGGACACTGCCCAGGGGGGTCACTGAGAGAGGGCAAGGAGCCCAGGGGAGGGGGCTTCTGTTCTCTTCCTAAAGCTCCACATCCCAAGCCTCTGCTCCCAGCTCCAGGGGTTCACCCCAGGGCAGAGAACACCAAGGCACCAGGACTGCAACGCCAGACAAGTTGCCAGTCACAATTGGGGATGGGATTGGCCTGAGACAACACAAAGTTAATTAGAAAATAAATCCTCTCCCAGCCTTGGAATAAAAAGAGCAGCAGACAGGACATGCATCTTTCTGGCCCTACAAAATAAGGCACCAGTTAAAAACGAAACTCGGATTGTCTTTGATATAAAAGGAATTCCCATGTGTCGAAGGCAGTTGATGTCTGAGTGCATAACAGGGAGTGATCTTCACTAGCTTTGGGTTGGCCAACCTCACTCCTTGGCCTCGGTGGCTTTCTGGAACAGGGGAAGCTGCAGGAGGGGAAGAGAGAAGCTGTTAGGGCTGCAGGAGGGAGAGGCAGGGAGCTGCCTGCACTCTGTGGTGGCCAGGGCTGGGGAAGGAGAGGTTCCCTGGGAGGCTGAAAGCTTCCAGGCAGGTCCCTGTGCCCTAGGAGCAGCAGGCACTGCCAGCTGCCAGCGCCCAGCTCACCTTTGTGAGATCCACGCCCGTGATGGCACGCACGGAGGCGGGGATCTCAGCCAGGAGACGGTTCACATCCGACATGGTGCTGCCCTTCTCTCCGTTGAGAATAATGATCTCATCCACTTTGGAGAGGGGAGCAGACACTTTGGCAGCGATCTGGGGAAGCAGGGGTGAGCAGAGAGTCAAGGAACTGCTCAGCAGCTCACTGGAGAAGGTCCCTACAGGGCCTTGCTGTGCCCTGCCTGGGAACTCCCCCGGCCCACCTGGAGCAGGAGAAAGCTGCTCCCTCCTCACCTCAGGCAGTGCATCCAGCACTAGAGACAGCTTGGCAGCCTCTCCGTACTTCTGGAGCGCTTCTGCTTTCAGCTTCAACCCCTCAGCCTCCGCCATCCCGACGGCCTCGATCACAAAAGCCTCGGCCTCTCCGATCTTGCGGATCTTTTCCGCCTCCGCCTGAGCAAGGAGGATTTGCTTCACCCTGGAAAGGGAAACGCAGCCCTGGGGCAGCCCGGATCCCTGCAGAGAGCCCAGGAGCTCGGGGCAGGGCCGTGCTCCCCCTCCCCAGCCCGGGGCAGGGCTCGCTCACTTCTCGCCCTCGGCGAGCTGCTGGATGCGATAGGCTTCGGCCTCGGCCGGCTGCTTCACGGTGGCCATCAGCTCCTTCTCCATCCGGAGCACCTCCTTCTGCTCCACCTCGATCTGCTTCTTGCGCTCCACCACCTCGATCTCGATCTCCTCCTGGCGGATCTTCTGCTGCTCCCGGGCGCTCTGGAGCTCGTAGGCCAGCTGGGCCTCTGCAGTCTGCACACGGGGGAGAAGAGAGAAGAGAAGAGAAGAGAAGAGAAGAGAAGAGAAGAGAAGAGAAGAGAAGAGAAGAGAAGAGAAGAGAAGAGAAGAGAAGAGAAGAGAAGAGGTTTGGGCCACAAATTCCTGTGCACAGACATAAGGACGCTGAAACCAGACACAACTCCTGCTATTGAACCTCTTCCCAGGGGTGACATCCCAATCCTCAGTGCTGCTCTTCCCACAGCACTTGAGCCCAACCAGCTCCAGGTTCAACTCTCCCCACCCTTTCCTCTCCTCCGAGTCCCACCGAGTATCTGCAAACAGGAGAGGAATCTGCTGCAAGGAGCTCACAGTGACACAGACCTGGATTCTCCACCTCCAGCTCTTCTAACAGATGCAGGAGGAGGAAGCTGACAAGTCCCAGAGCCACCAACAGCATCACAGACCCTCCAGGGAACAGTGAGCTGTGGGATACTCTCACCTTAATGTTGACCTCCTCAGTGAAGGCAGCTTTCTGCAACTCAAAAGCCCGTTTGGAATCTGCTATTTTGGTATCTGCCATGAACTTGACATCCAGCATTTCTTTCTTGCACTCTGCCTCCTGCAGAGAGGGAACAGAGAGCAGAGCTTCAGGGCGTGCAGTCGGAGCAGAGGAGGCTGCTCCAGGGAAGCCTGGCACGTCTCTGGACTCACCCGAATGCCAGCATCCCGCTCGGCTTCTGCCACTCCAATGTCTGCATCCCTCTGGACAGCTGCAATCTGAGTCTTCCCCAGGGAGCTCAGGTAATCCACTTTATCATAGACATCCTGGGGAGGGGAGATAAGTCATAACCACTTCAAACGAGCGACTCCATCTTGCTCCCTCCCCACTGAAGCTCAGTGCGGTCAGGCCGGGGTCAGGACATGCCAGGTCAGCTGCTCCAAACAAACAGGGAGGGCAGGGAGAAGAAGGCCATCCCGACCTCTTCCCTCACTCCCAGAAGGCTGGGTTATCAGCCAGCTCTCTCCATGAGCCTGTTTACAGAGGCAGCTACCCGGCTGCTCTTGGCCCAGCTGCCTGGATACAGGACACGCTGCGGCGGCTGTCATGGAAACTCCCGGAGGGCTGGGACAGGCTCTCAGCAGGGGAGCCAGGGCCAGGCTCTCTCCTGCTGCTCCTACAGCGCTGCCCAGGGTGCAGCACCCAACACCTGGGTGTACCTTGATGGTGAAGCTCAGGATCTCGATCCCCATGCGACCCACGTCGGGAGCTGCCACCTCCCGCACCAGCTTGGCAAACTGGTCCCTGTCCTGGTAGATCTGCTCCACTGTCAGGGTACCTGCAGAGGGCAGGAAGGTGAAGCACTTTATTTGGGACAGGTAACACACAATGACGTGGGTCTAAGCTCAGCAACATCCTTGTTGTCCCTAATCTCTTCAGGCCTGGGCATAAGGGCGTAATCCTCTGCCCCTGCAGTGGCACCATCTCAGTCTCACAAGTGCAACCACCACCCACATGTGCTACCTGTGGCCCTTGGGGACTCAGACATCTCTCACTGCAGGCACTGAAAACTCATTTATCACAACGCCCAGCCACGCAGAGGGAGCTGCTGGAGGGGAGATGCCAGCTCTGCAGGCAGCAGAGGAAGGTCCTGTGTGGCTGTGTGGTGGCAGTGATACTGCTGGGACCAGCCAGCTGAGGAGGGACAAAGCCACTCCAGATGCCTGCAGGGGATGAGCCCCTCCTCACCTAAGATGGAGCGCAGGTGTCCCTCCAGCGTCTGCAGGACCACATTCTTCACATCCTGCACGTTCTTCCCCAAGAACTGCTCACAGGCCACAGCCAGGAGCTCCTTCTCGGTCATTATCTTCACCTAGAGACAGGAGACAGAACCAAAGGGTCTGAAGGTGCCTGTCCAGGAGGTGCAGGCACCCAACAGCAGCAGCAGCAGCAGCAGAAGCAGCAGTACCACCACCAGGCTGCCAGGCCCCCCTGCTACAGATGCTCCAAGGGACAACACTGAGCTGTCACCAGGCTGAGCCAGGCCACTGGACCAGCCAGCAAGGCCCTGCTCCCTGTGCTGCTGTCCAAACCCTGACAGCAGCTCAGCGTGGAGGGGCTCCCTGCAGCCATCTGTCCCACAGCAGTGGGGACAGAGCCTGGCCCTGCCAGTCCCAACTCACAGAAACCCTACAAAAAGCCCTGAAATACCAGTTCAGCCATTGCACCAACACCAGAGTCAGAAGAAAGCTGGCTGTTACCACCCCTGGCCAAAAGCCATTTTGTTACCTTTCTCTTCCTCCTCTTTCACTACAATTAATTTTTCTGACCCAGGAAAGGCAGAAAACTAGAAAGAGTCTGACAAGCCCAAGGAGCAGCTTGGGAACAGGGGCTCCATTCAGTGTTCCCTGGAAGGAGAGATGAGACATTAAGGCCACAGCACACTGGTTTGTCCTGCCTGTAGCTGGGAGCTCCCAGACCCCAATGTGTCATGGTCGGGGCTTGGCCGTTCTGCTCCACATGGTCAGGCTGGTGACGATCCCCAGAGGTGGGACACAGCCACCCCAGCAATGTTTTCACCTCCCACAGCCAGAGCCAGGTGTAAAAGCACCCCCATTCCAGCCAAGCCAGGGTCTCAGGATGGTCCTGCTGGTCACAGGGCTGCTTTTTAAAGGCAAAGTGAATTAGAAATCCCTCTGTGGGGTGTGTTAGGCCGTGGAGATCTGTGCTCTACAGCACCCAGCTATGAGGAGCTGCAACCCACCAAGATGTCAGCTCCTGGTGGCCCTGTCCAGTCTGAGGGCTCAGGCAAAGGCTGGGCACAGGGACATTCTGTGCCTGGCAGCACCAGAGGAGGAGCAGGTCCCTAGCAGCCACACAGCTTTCTGGATCCTACAGCACCCTCTCATGGACACAGCTGGGCTGGGCAGTGCCTGCTGTCCCACAAGGAGCTGGTGGCACCCTGAGTCCTGCCCCAAGGGCCTTGGCTGGACCTGCCTCAGAGACTTCCAAAGCCACAGATGTTGCACAGGGACCCTCTGAGGGTCCCAGTGCACACTCTTGAGGGATTCACAGCCTACAGACCTCACTCTGATACCTTCTAGAGCACTTCCAGCTGCAAAAGCAACACAACTCCTTCTCAAGAGTCTTGTCTGACAGCCCACGCATCCAAAATGATCCCTCTGGAGCCGAGCAGCAGCACCTGGCCCCAGCCCTGACAGAGAGCAGGACAACTGGGACTGACTGTCCTCCTCTACGGGGACAGGAGGTGGACTGTGTTAGACACAGCGAGCTGGCTAAAACTCACCTGCCACAACCTTGCCCCTTGTAATGTGAAGAAACACCAACCCAGGCTGAGCCTATTTCCTACTGCTGCTTCCCAGACTGGGTCTCCCAGTCAAAATGTCAAACAACCTCAAGCAAGTGTGGCAATCCTCTTCCTCATTGTCCCCAAAGCCTCTTGGGATCCTTTCGGGGCCAATTCCACGGTGGTTTCTTGTCCCTACACCCCAGGCCAGCAGTGTGCTCTTCCCACACAAGGGGGAGTTGGGAGAGCTGCTCTGGAGCTGCACCCAGGAGCATGAGCCCTGCACAAGGCTCCTCTCACAGCAAACGGGAGGTTTTTGCAAGTATCAAAAGCAATTAGACTCAGCAGTGACATTTATGGTGAGCATCTGCCAGCAATTCCACCTCTCCAAACAATCCCTACCCTCGGGAGCTGCGGGGAGGACAGAGCACAGGGCAGGATGCTCATTAGGAGAATCCCTGCAGTACTTAGGAGCAAGAAATGATTCAGCCTCTGGATAAAGCCAGCCAACCTCCACTGGTGAGCCCTGGACAGCCCACGGGAGCCTGGCTCTGCATGGAACACAGATCCCAACCTCCAAAGCAAAGGCTGCACAACAGAAACCAGGGCTGAGCAATTTGTGCTCAGCGTGTTTTGCAGGGTTTCAGGCAGGGCACTGCGACACTCGGTGCTTCTCAAATGTCATTCCCGCCAGAGGGAGAGCCCTCGGCTGGCAGGGAATCAGAGAGCCTCCACCCAGCAACCCCGTGTGCGGGATCGACGCTGCTGCACCCTGCTCCGGCCAGCTGCACTCGCAGTGAGGGGTGAGCACAGAGGATCCAATTAGCTGGAGGCTCAGGAAAATGGTTCAGAAGGACACAGAGCCCGGCGTGGCCTAAGGCAGCAGCGTCCCAGCACCTCCCAGCACCCAGCCAACACAGGAAGGAGGTTACTGGTGAGCACTCATTAAATCCCTCCTCAAGAAAAGAACAGCATCCTTATGCACATTAAGCATTTCTACCAATACAGCAAACACTTTAAAAGCTGTTTCTACAGGAATAATTAGTTTGGGTTTTTTTTCCTTTTTTTCTCAAGCCCTTAAAAGAAAAATGGTTGTCTCAAAAGTACTTCTGCAAAATAAAGGTAACCTCTGCCATGCACATCCCCAACAGCCTTGAGGCTGCTTTCTGCGTGGCAATTCCTTGGATCCCAGCTTGAAAATTAACTGTCAGTGGAAAAAATGAACAGTGAGAAGAGAGAATAACACGAATGAGATGAACTGGGTTCTGCATTTTTAAATCAAGGCAGCTGGTGATCCAACCCTCTGCTACCAGACTGTTTTGCAGGCAATGGAGAGATTTCCCAAAACTAGGACAAAAGGGAATGCTGGCTTCAGAGAAACACCAAATACAGAAGGAAAAGCCCACAGATTTAGGAAAAGAGTGTGAAGGGAGACATGGGTGCACACATTTTGCCAACCACGCAAAGACTGCTGGGGTTTTGTGATGCCTTAGCAGCTAAACAGATATAAAAACTGGAAAAGAACTGAAAGAGGGATATAAAGCACTGAAAAACTGAGACCAAGGGTGCTGGCTCCATGAGGGATTTTGGCCACATCACTGCATCACTCAGCAGGTCCCTTGGCTCCAGAGCTCCCCACAGGGAATGTGGCAGCCACTTATCCTGGGACAACACACCTGGACATGCCTTGGACACACAGTGACCACAGCCCCATGTGCAATGAGAGCCACTCTTGGTTTGTAAACCCAGAATGAGCTGTCAGGAGCAATTTTCAATCACAGCATCCAGCTGCCTATTTGAGGAGCCCAATTCCCTCAAAAACTAACAACATTTCCCTCCCAGCATCCTCCCCAGGGCAGGACCTGGCCCCAAGGACAGACTGTACCAGGACACAGACCTCAGACTCCAAGAAGTGCAGGGTTTTGGTGTGCTGCCACAAGCAGAAAAAGCAGGTTCTTACATTTGAAGAAAGCTGGAGAGAATCAAAATTCAATTCCAGCCAAAAATTTTACACGCCAGTTTTAGTGCCTGGAGGGACTAAGTTCTTTTTTTTAAGCTTTAACTCACCGTGAAGAAATACAAGGTCCACGTGCTAACAGCAAAAATCCAAGGCAATAATAATGCTGGATACCATCTCAGGAGGTTATGGGTCAGTCCTGTGGGGTCACACACAGCTCCAAGGGCACCACAGCACATCAGCATTCCACAAACACATCAAGTCAGCCCCAACACACCTCATTTGCCACGTGGACAAATGAGACACCAGAAAAAAACCGATTTTGGGGAGAGGAGGAGAAGTCACAACCCCTTTCACCACATGGAACATGCTGGAGTGTGTTTGCACCAACAAGGACAGTGTGGTTTGGTACAAGGATTTATTCCAGAGCAGTTGGCTTCTCTCCCTGGACAACAGCCACCTCTTAAGGGGGAAAACCAGATGTAAGTTAGAGACATGCATTCCTGAAATGATGTTTTGGAGTTACTGTACCTGTGCCACACCTGTGACAGTTATAGCTACCCCCTCCGCCGTCTCTACGTCCTCACACCTGGGCTGTAACGTCATTATCTCTAGGGAAATCCTGCCAAAAAACGTAAAATATTTGCACGTTTCCAGGTTACACACACTCAGCTCTTCCCTTTGCATCTCCTGCCCCGGGCTGCCTGCTGCACTCATCACAGGTAATGCAAGACAGGCACAGAATGCAGCCAAGGGACCACATCTGTGACTGGAGACAGACAGGGCACTGCGGCCAAGAAATAGATTTTCAGATAATGCTTAAAGGCAATTTATCAGCAAAGGCTGGAATGCAGACTGGAAATGATCCCGTGACCCTTTCCCTCCTGCTGGGTTAGTGAGGGGCCAGAAGCTGCAGCTTTGGGACCCCAAAGGGCCCTCTCTCAGAGGCTCATTGTGCCACGCTGCCCAGGGCCGTGGCAGCACAGGATTGTGTCACTGGTTTAAAAGCACAGCACGGAACTGGGATGCTCCCACCCACCTCACACGAGCACTGGTGCTTGGCAGAACCTGGCACTGGTGCTGAAGAACATGCCCTGGGTTAGCCCTACCACAGCCCTACCCCTGACCTGGTTCACCTCCCTCTATTCTTCCAGCATCCCGTGACCCAAAGGCAGATGGAAATGAGTCTCCAGCTCTTTATGGCCACACCTGTGGAGTATCAGGCACCAGGAACAGATCCTGCAGCTCCAGAGCTTTCTCAGTCACCCCAGGTGAGCTTGGGGTACTTTGGTCAGTCCCAGCAATCTGCAGGTCACAGTTTGGTAAGACAAGGGACATCCTTGGCTGTGGCAGGTTCTGTTCCAGGAAGCTAAGCCTGGCTTCCATGCCAGCCATCATGAGCTGGAAAGGCATTGGGAGTCAGGACAGGGAGCCACAGGGCAGAGAGTTTGTGTCAGTGAACATTAGGTCAAACATCTGAACCATGAAGGGGCTGCCCTGGGCTGCTGCGTGCACATTGAGTTGCTCCAGGATTGGCTGGAAGTGCTGAAACCTATCCCTGCAAGTTCATGCCTGCCTTGGCCACTGTCCTAATTAAACTGGCATGCAAACTGGGAGCTGATAAAACACATCTCACTGTCCAGGACATGTACAGGCATTTTTTGCCATGTGTTCACAGCTTTAATCAGATACTGCAGGATTTCAGCCTTCTGAAGGCCTAATCTAGACTTGGAATTTAATTTCCAAACTGTGCTGCTTCTTAGGTCTGTTCACAGGGATGTTTGGTCATTACAGGTTCATAATGCCAGTCCTGTGTGCTGCAACTCATCCAAGGTCTCTGTGCTGTACTTTCAGAGGTGACAACATCCAAAATGGGCAGTGTCTCCATGTGGAGGAAGAAGGGCTGAGTGGGAATCCATGGCCAACAATGCAGAGCCAGGCACAGTTGCAATTTTGAAATGGCACAAAACCTGCCTTCCCACCTGTCCCAAACCCAGTACAGAATCCAACCTGGCCTGCCTGTGCCTCCACACAAAAGCAGATGCCCTTCTGCTCTCCCCCATGCCCACAATGGAGACAGTGCTGGCAGGGAAAGGGTTACAGCAGGAGCAAACGTTAGGTAGAGCAATGCTGAATTTGGAATTTTCCAGGGATCCACCTGTCTGCATTACCTATTAACTGTGGAGTGCCACAGGGCAAGTGCTGGAGAAGGAGAAGGGGAAGGAGAGGAGGGTATGGAGATTTCAGCTGTCCCGTTAGAAAACCATTAGCTTTTATGTTATCCTGCTGCTGCTGCTGCTGCTGCTGCTCCAAACAGAGGGATAAACAGTTAGACAGGGTGTTAGGAAGCTGGTGGATTATTACCTGTGCAACCCCTGTTACGTACAGTGGGACCCCCTCCGACGTCTCAACATTCTCGCAGCGACAGAGGATGGTCAAAACCTCCAAAGACACTCTGAGCAGGGAGGAGTAAGGGTAGGACAGCAAATACACAGATTAAGAGAGTAAGACACTCGTTGCAGAGGACAGACGAGACTTTCAGGTTTCAGCTTTTCCCTGTTCAGTTTGCCTTTCTCCCACTGCCTGCTCCCAGGGCTCCATAATCAGCTCCACTGATCATTGGGGGGGAGTTTACAGCATCCAGCAGCTTCTTTTAATGAGGATAAACAGGCTGGGGGCTCATCCCCACCCTGCACATGAAACTGAACCATCTATGCCATCCTGATGTCAGCTGGAATTCTCTGTTGAAGTAATCTTTGCACACAGAAAAATTCCTTTCGGTAATAATTGAGATACTTCTGGGTCAATATTTAAGAGAAGACAGAAAAATGAAAATGCCAGGGACCTGGCTACCCACCCCCGGCTAAGGCATTGAGGAGAGAAACTGCTTCCAAGTGCTGTCCTGGGAAGCTGAATTAACACCATTTGGCTTCCCCAGAGGCATATTAGACCACGCTGTCTCTCTCACTGCTTTTATTTCTGACCCCTAAACAGGGACAGCATTTTTTCCCCTTGTTTTTCCCCAGTGCTCAAGGTTGCAGCAGGGTAAGTGCCCAGCACCCTGCCAGCTCTAACTGTTCCTTTTGTTCCCAGGTTAATGCTACCTGGCGGGATGCCGCTGACAGCAACACAATTGCTCCTGTCTCTCTTGCTCGCAGCACTGGCAGTTCCAGAAAAAATGTCCTAATTTCAGAGAAGGAAATCTGTCTCACTCTTCATGTTAATGCAGTGGGCTCCATCTGGGGCATAGCTTATGGCATTTGAGAAAGGAGAATTAAGCCCCACATCCAACGGCATGAACGGGTATGGATTTTAAAGTAGAAGATTTGTTTGGATGCTGGAATTCCTGTCGAGAGCCCCATTTGCTACATAATGCCCAGACCTCTATCATATAACAGCTCATTCCTGGCAATGCAGTTCCTGGCCCTGGATCCAGCCTATTCTTAATTTAATAAATCAGCCTCCCAAACGTATCTTATCTCCTGCACTGGGCAGGTCAAAGTCCTGCACTGTTCTCTGCACTTCTCACAAAAGAAGAGAAGCAAGAACCACTTGTTCAATTAACAGTTCTCCCAACAAGATGTCTCACAAAAATTCGGGAATGAAGCTTGTCTGGATCAAACACAGCCCTTAAACACCGAGCTCACAAGCTGGGCTTTTCCTTCCCCTCCCACCTCCCATCATGTGCAGAGTGAGGGCAGCCACATGCTCACTTTGTCTGCTGGTGGCAACACAGGTACAGGGAAAAGAGGTTGGAAGAGGCTGTAAGGGTTAACTTTTCAGTGTAAAACCCAAAAGTCACGTCTTTGTCCTTTTCCCTGTTATTTTTTTACACAGATGGAGGAAACCTGCATCAGTGAGCATGAGGGATGTACTGGGAGGGAGCATTCCTACAGATCCTAGAGACAAAGAGCTGTATTAGCAGGACAGCAGCACTACCAGGCATGTCAGCTCAGAGCCCAGACTGTAAGCAGCAGCAAGCAAAATCCACAGCTGAGGAAAGGGAGAGCAAGGAAATCCCGTGGTTTTAAATTGGAACAGTCTGCTCCCAAGGTGAGAGCAGTCAGCAGATCTTTACAAAGAGAGACTTGAGGAGCAGAGGGGGGCACTGGTGCACTGCAGGCCACAAACTGGTTTGTTACTGGGTGAGGGGTTGGGCCATACTGGGCAGGACTTGGCTCCTCTTGTGGACATAGAGGCCATTTGAAAAGTACTTCAGCTGAAAGCATGTGATTTCTTTTTTTGTGTGTGTCTTTTGCACTGTGGCACCCAGCTGTCCCCATGCCAACAACCAGCAAAGAACTCCTGACGCTCATCCCTGGTTTCATACACAGTGCCTGGTCCAGTGTTCCTCAAGACACCACTGACAGCCCCACTGGGGGGATTTTGGCCGAATTCCTACTCCAAAAGCCCACAAATAACAGGGGTCTCCTTACCTTTGGGTGTCAGTAATGCACCACCATGCCCAGGCCCAGCCTCCATACACATATTGCTTCTCATCAGAGCCACAGCAGCCACCTGCAGCACAGCAGAGAGCACAGAGACATCAGGATTACACACATGCACGTGCTCTTGGACAGGGAATAACTTACAGGAGTTCATACTCTTCCTCCTCTCCATGGGCTTCACACGGCAGTTTTCCCAAGGCAACCTTTTTTTGGAATTGTCTTATAAAGTTGGAAAATAGTATTTGTATAATTCACTATGACCAACAGTAACACACAGAAAGTGACTGTATCTCAAACCAGGGTTTGATTTTAGTTTTGTTAAGCACTTTTAGCAACCAGAATCAATATAAGTATCTTCAACTGTGATGTTAACTGTTATGGAAAGCCACATAAGAAACCCACCTCCTTTCCCTCACACCACCTTTAAATTCCCAGAGAAGCTCTCAAGTCAGCATTGGAGGAGGAAAGAACCCTTGAGCTCCCAAAAAATAACTCCTAGTTCTGGCTTTTGCAAGTAGCTCAGTGTCTGATGCTTTGATGGTCCATCTCAGAGTTGGATGTGCCCAAGATTCAGGCAGCCTCCAGAACTCCTCTGGCACATTTAAGATCTGATCCCAGTGAAGCCAGAAGATGCTGTCTGGATTTTCATATCTTTCACTTAAGGAACAAGACACCTGCATTCTTTCAAGAGAGCACCCTGCCAGTGATCAGCCCCGGGTTTCTGTGGCTGGGAAGGGAGCAGCTCTGCAGCTCCTCGGCTCAGACCAGGGCTGGGAGCTGCTGACTCTCAGGCAGACCGAGCCAGAATTGCCTCTCTTGTCTGCTCTCCATAATCACTCTTGCTACAGCAGTGCCCGAGGGCCTCAGCAAGGCGAGTGCTGTACAAACAGAGCAACAGACAGTTCCAGCCCTGCGGGATGATCTCTACAGGCAAGACAGAGCTGGTGCAGAGGAACGTGGAAAACAGAGTGGCTGTGGGAGCTTTGGGTTGTGGGAGGGGAAAGGGAGAAGGATGAAGCCAGCAGCCCTTTCAAGAGAAATGACCATTATTGTTTCCTGCAAGAGGTCAAAATGAAGAAGCAGAAGCAGCACACATCCAGGCCAGTGTGCCTGCAGGGCCTTCCAACCGCAGGAGGGGACTCTGTCCTCCTTGTCCTCCTCTTCTTTCTCCTCCTCCTCCTCCCAATCCTGCAACTAGCCATCTTCTGCCTGCTTCCAAATACTGTTTGCTTCCAGACACTGGCCACATACTGCCTGCTTCACTGGCTTCCATGCAATGGTTGACAAACCAGCAGATGAGCCAGAATCTACAATTCTTCACCCTTGCATTTCAGTAAGAATTAAACACATATGGGAAAAGGCTTTACACACTTTTTCAGATCTCCTGTGCAGCACAGCCTAGAGGAATATTCTCTCCTGTCACCTCAGAGCCAGCCTTTGGATAGCTTCTTCCCATAGCTGGAAGGCTATTTCAGCCAGGCAAGTGTTACAGAAGCTGATGATACAACATCCTGCAGTAACCACAACGCCTTTAACATTTCTTGGAGGGCGTCAGCCTGGTTAGCTCAGCCTTTCAGCCAGGCCCTTGTTTTCCAAGAACAGGAAGGGAGGTGTTCCTGGCAGTCGGGAAAAGCAGCACCACATGGAAAGGTATTTTATTTCACAGGGTCTATGTGGTCTTTACTGAACCTCTGTTAATTGTTTCTTAATAATATCCCGAGAAAGCTCTGCAACCTAAACCCACCATTGTTACAGGAAAGTGCCTCTCCACACAGATGTTCCTCTTCTTCTGCAGGAAATGCAAGGAAATACCTTTTTTAGTATCACACCCAAAACGAGCTCCACATTTGCTTCCCGGTGCTACACAACACAGCTGCAGAGCACGGTCTACTGAGCGAGATTATATGTGAAAAACTGTTCAAAGCCTAAAAAACCAGGGAAAACTACCACATTAGGGAGGAGTGGGATGCCAGCCAGTTGCTTTCACGCACGCTGGACGTCTGAGCGCAGCAGAGCTCCGTCCTGGTAAGGCTCAGGAGCTGAGGGCTCATTTTCCATGGCAGTCCTGCAGCCTCTTTCTCAATTCTCAGGCAGCAAGTGAAAAAGGAACCAACAAAGCGAAATCTTTGCAAGGCTAAAGAACAAACCCTCTTGCACAATGAGATTTGGCAGAGAAATTGCCTTTTCCAGCTATAATACGCCCACTGTTCCAGCAGACTGGGTCTCACAGTCGCTTGGCCATGGCTTCCACAAACATCCACCGTGCCTCTTCCGGGGCAGTGTGCAGGGCCACAAACGGAGGATTCATAGCCAGGGAGCTGCCAGCCAGCTTGGCCTCTTCCCAAGGAAGGGGTCTCATGTTCAAGCAAGGATTCCCAGAGCCAGGAGAAAGTACGCTGTCTGTTTGTTTGGGGTTTTTTATTATGGAATAAGATTAATTGCTTGGGAGTTGGTAGATGAAAGGAGCTCTCAGCAGATGCAGGAAGCGAGCATGGAAGAACGTGAGCCTCAACAGTTTTGGGGACACAGGGCTCAGAACATCAAAGCTGGGATGATCTGAACAAGCTCTGTGTTGTTTGCTCTCCCAGGTAACTCGGGCACTGAGTTACCTCTCCGGCAGGAAGTGGTGAGCTTTCCAAAATCAGGTCATGGCAAACAGGCTGCTGAGTGCAGGCAGACCAGGAAAAAGTTGGTAATTGAAAACAGTTACTGCCAGAAGATAACCCAGAGATAGAGGAATGCAAAAGCATACATAAAGAAAATCACCTCCTAAAGCAGGGCCCAGACTAAAGTCAGTGTCTGGTTCTTAGGCCCTGCTGTGCATATAAATTAGGCTTTGTTCACATGCAGAAATGGTACAAGGTTAACAAAAATTAATTTAAAAAGATGCAGGGTTCTGAGATGAATCTGTAAAAGCCTCTGATGGTCACTGCAGCAGATGAAAGCAGATTACACTGGCTATCTTGTTCTGGATGTAATCTATATGAAAATGACTTAACGAGTAACAATGCTACAGAGCAAGTTTAAAAGCACATTTAGTCACTCATCTTGTAAACAGCACCTCAGAGAAGACAAACAACAATGAAGCTATGCAACAAAACCACAGAGATACTACCCCAGAATTCCTTTGGGAAACCAAAAGGAAAGGCCTGAGGCTATTTTCCACCTCCTTCTCCTGACATGCTTTCTGAAGAGCAGTTTGCAAGTCCTGGAGATTTAACAAGCACATGACAAGGGAAACCTCAAGCCCCACCACCTGCAAAAAGGTGAAGAAACATCTCCTGAGAATGAAAGATCCCTTCACAAAGATGAGCTGTGTAAGGGCTCTTTTGAGCACTCACGCCTTGAGACCCCACATGAGACCCAGCTGAGGCTGCCTGCTCCTTCCCACAAACTCCTATTTCTTTTGAGCCTGAAGAACTGGAATTGCACCACCAGCTTTAGGGTTCAGGTGGCTCTTGCTGCTCACCACATCCTTCCATGAGACATGGCCTGGACCTCCTTGTTCCATTTTCATGCAATAAACTGTTTTCACCTAAATGTAACTTCTACATTCCTCCTTCCTGAACTGCATCACATTTTGCTCAGCCCATTGGGTCAATCTCCAGAGTTTGTTTTGATCCTGATCCAGCTCTTCAGAGCTCTCGAACCCACTCCCAGCTCAGTCTGCAAATTCAATAAGCACATTCTCGATTCCATTATCCAAGCCAAAACAAGGAACCTATTTGATAAATTCTTTCAGCTGAACAGTGAGCTACTGTCAAGTTCCCTGGCAATGGTTTTCCAGGCAGTTTCATATTAATTTCGTAATATCTGAGAAACCAGTTCCTTCTTGCACTGTGGACTGTTGGTCTCTTGCAGGAAGGGCTTCAAGAGCCTCAAGAAATTCTTATTTCAGGCTTTCAACTTAGAAAAGTAACATGAAAATAGCACAGTCTCAAAGACATGAGCAGTTCTTGAGGGGTAAGAGGGATGCAGTAACAGGGAGGAAGAGCTTGGAGCAGCCCTGGAAGGGTTACATACCCCTGACTGCTGGCATGCAGCAGGAAATTCCTACACAAAAGTAGAATTAACTGCTAGCTCTTCTTTTACTTTGACAGACATGAAGGAGCCCCAAAGGGTGTTGCATGAAAGTAAAATTTGAGCAACTGGGCTGGAGCATATTTCTTAAGCTGACTTTTGCTCACCTGAGGGGGAATCAGATTAGCTGGACATGGCAAATACCTCTACTTGTGCTCTTCGAGGTGTTACAAGCAACATATCTGTTTCAGTGGTCTCCTAGGAAATAAAGTTGGCTTGGCTGGGTTGCACTCCCCTGATTTTTTTCCTCCTTTCACTCCCATAACTCTTGCTGAAGGAGGAGTTTGTTCTGACACAGGAACAGGGAGGGCTGTGCCCACTTTACCCCGTCATGTATGTCCAGGTGTTCCCCTCAGAGCTCCTCTGCTGCAGCCTTTGCCACCCAGAAGGAAAATGCTTCAACTGTAGAGATTTGGGCAACGCTGTTTGGTAACTGTTAGAGGAACATGGTCACTATAAACACATACTATGAGACTCTGTGGAAATACTACAGCACCAGATTTCGGAATCAGCAGATCGAGCCTTCGCCACAAAAGCTGCATTTAACCAGATTGTAACCCAAACCCAGCATTTCACAGCCTATTTGGTTCCTACTTGGTGGGAACATTCAGGTATCAGGATGAACAGGTCCTTTGTGTATCTCCCTGAAAACTTGACCAGCTCCAGCTGTGCTCAGAGCAGGCTCAGTGATGTGCCACGCTCCTGCCAAAGCGACTCTCCCAGAAAAGTCAGACTTACAATTTGGGGAGACTCAAGGCTCTGTGGGGCATCCTTACAACTCCTGGGCTCCACGATTCCCCGATGCATCGATCAGCAGTGCAGTTTCTTAGAAGGAGATCGATGTTGCTCAGCAGGGGAAGGACGGCAGTGCCAGAGGAGTGCTGAGCCGTGCCTGGGAAGCAGCTTCCCAAATAAGGCTACAAAGCTCCACGTTCCCAAGGCACAGCTGGCTGCTCCTTGAGCACTGGAGGAACTCTGAGTGTCCCACAAGAAAGTGAAAAGAAAGAACAACCCTCTTCAGAAAAACCCACATGCCAGGGGAGGCCCGGGACTAAAGGCCAAGGGGCACAGGCTGAATAAAGAAAATTAAGAAAACCCTCCCACAAAGTGAAGTCTTTCAAGTAACTACCACATGACAATTCAAGACTGTAAGCCAAAAGCCTGCCTCTAATAATATTTGGTTTATGTAAATTAAATTAACTAAAATTTATTCAATATTATTTTGGCTTATTGGTAATTATTATTGGTTTCTCCTTCCCTTGCCCTCTCTCCCTAAATCCAACTTAGTATCACACAAATTAATGCTGGCCCACGAGGTCCTCCCTGATTTTCCCCGGAGGGTAAAACATGGCTCAAGTTCCTGGAATTTCAACAGCTTGTAGCTACACCCTCTCACTAATGCCCTGGCAATCGCTCTGCACACGGGCACAGAGGAGCTGCAGGGCCCTGCAGAGCTCCCAGTTTGGTGCCCTCAGGATTCAGGGAGTATCTGCAGGCTATGCTGGGCAGCAGCTGAGGAAAACCAGTCTGGTGGCAGCTCCAAACCCCATCCCAACTGGCAGAACCCGGGGTGATCTCTGCCCCCTTCCCAAAACGCAGCTGCGCATCGAGGAGTGTCCTGGGCTCGCTGCTCCTGGCTGTGGAAAAGCACCACGCCTGGAACTGCAACAGATGCCACAAATTCCTGCTGGCTCATCCTGGAAGCTGTGTTTTGTAAACTCCAGCGCTGAACAGAAGCAAACCCAAGCTCTGAGACAAAAGGGCATCCCGGCACAGCTGGAGCACAGCTTCCCAACCTTCCCGTGAATGTGGCATTTCACCGAGCAGTGCCAGTTGTGATGGGGCTCTTTGGAGGGAAGCACAGCATCAGCTCTGGAGCCCACTGGGAACTGCAGACCAGGAAAACTGCAAAGAATACTGCTGCTCCAGGCAGCTGCTGGGTGCAGTTTGTAACTCCTGAGAAGCCACCACCAGAGCGGGCATATTTGTTTCCAGAACTGCAGCCTGCTCCCGGCATCTCCTCAGGAATTCCTGTAACAGGTCTGTCATCCAAGAGAGATGAACTGATAACAGATCAGCCGCAGCCTGCTGGAGGCTTTGGCTCCAAAACGACAATAACACAGTTGCAAGCGTGGCAGAGCTGTGGCTGAGGCACAGCCTTGATGTTCACATGCGTTTTCTACCGGGTGCTCATTACCTTGCAGTTGGCCTCAGCCTGCCACAGAGTGAAGCTCCCAGCCCTCACATCACCTAACAATAATTGATTCACCTAACAATAACTAATTAATAACAACCCTGTCCGCACAAAGCCTGGTCCATGCCAAAGCGCAGCCCGAAGCTTCGGCAGATTTGAAGCAGCTACAGGTTGATACAGACGCGGGGGATTTCACCACTGGTTTGTTTAACCCCAACCCCAGCCACCTCAGTCAGCTGCTGGTGACATTCCACATGTCCAGGGGCATCACCCGCATCCAGGGCCAGCAGCACTGCGAGCCCAGGTGATGTGCTGGTGAGGCAGCAGCAGCAGGATGTCACGGATGAAGATGGGCACTGCAGGGACAAGCCTGCAGCGCTCTGCCCCGGGGGGATGCCCACACCCAGCTCCTCTTCCCTGGCAAATCCAACCTGTTCCCGGGAACAGGACAGAATCCCAGAAAATTGGGATTTCTGGACAATCCCAGACAAAGCCTGTTGGAGGGGGCCCAGAGCTTTGCTGGTGCCACTGCCTGACATCACCTGAAATCAGCAGTATCGGAGGTGCTGCTGCTGCTGCTGCTGGCGCCGGACCCCACCGCAGAGCCCCGGGGTTCATGCAGGGACCCACCCCGGAGCCTCAGTTCCATTAGAGCATCTCCCATCTCCCATCTCCCTGTCTCACCCCAAAGCACTCGGGGCTCTCCTGTGACAGGGACCCCCAGAATCCCTCGGAGTGCCCTCACAGCCAGGACCCCCCAGAGCCCCCCTCCTTGCACACCCCATCACAGAGACACCCCCCAACTCCCGCAGGTTCTGTCCATGACACTGTCCCCCACGACAGGGACCCCTCACGCCCCTGAGAGTCCCCTCACCGCCAGGACCCTCCCATTTCCCCCTCCCATGAGGCTCCATCACATCACATCCCCCTCCTCGCAACTCCCTCACGGCCCCCCAGAGACCGACACCCCTCAAATCGCTGAGAGCTCCCTCTCATCCAGGACCCCAATTAGAGACTCCCCATTAGAGACCCCCCCCAATCCATGAGGGTCCCCCCA
>VZRO01006230.1:25525-58009 GCA_013397915.1 Daphoenositta chrysoptera
GGAGATCACGGAATGTCGGGATGGTTCCGGGGGGAAGGGACCAGCGGAGGTCGTCTAGTCCAGCCCCCCTGCTCGAGCAGCGTCCTCTGGAGCACTGAGAACTGTGCCTGGTGTAGGGGATTATGTCCGGGGATAGGGAGTCCACCACGTTTCGGGGCAGCCCGGTCCAGTGCTTAGGCATCTACATGGTAAAGTTCTTCCTCGTGTTCAGGTGTAACTTCCCTTGCTCCTGTTTCTGCCTTTGCCTCTTGTTCTGTTGCTCAGCACCCCTGAGAGAGCCTGGCTCCATCCCATCCCCTTCAGATCCATGTATTTGAGAATAAGATCTCAGTCTGCTCTTCTCTGGGCTAAACAGGCCCAGCTCCCTCAGCTTTCCCTCATAAATGAGGTGCTCCAGTCTCCTGCTCGTCCAGGATACTTTCAAGCTGTCTCTCCTGTCCTGAGGAGCCCAGAACTGGATGTCCCCCATCCCTGGAAACATTTGAGGTGAGGTTGGGCCACACTGAGTTGAAGATGTCCCAGTTGATTGCAGGGGTTGGACTTGATGACCTTCAAAAGTCCCTCCCACCTCAACCAATTCCATGATTTAATCACCTTCCAGTCCTCAGCCTCTTCCCTACCAGCATCCTCCCACATCCCAGGCAGGACACAGGGTCCCTCCATCCCATCCCAGCCTTGTCCCCCAGCTCAGGCTCCTCTGCAGTCAGACACTCTGGGGAAGCTCCAGGTTGTGGTGACACGAGTGAAGACAGACAATCGAGAAAACAGAATGTGAAGTATTTTTTTTTTATATACAGAATACAGGAAAGTTTCTGTAAAGTCTAAAACGTTACAATTACTATGTACAGTGGAACTAGCTGTTCTGCTGCGGGGAGGTGGCAGAGAAACAAAAGAGACAGACAGGTTACGACAAACGATCTGCTACAATAGACAATTTGAGGAACGTCATACCACATGTAGCACTGTACACAGCTTTAAAACATTGAAAAATGCCATCACTGATGTATTTACACAGAATCCAACACTTTTCCTTATTTGAAATAAAAAATAGGATGGACACCAGGAAAAGAACTCATTTCTCACTGCCCATAATACACAGTAGCTACTTGTAGTGCAACCATAGCAGGGAGGGATGGGAAAAATAACTGTGGGAAGAAGAGCGCTTCTTTACATTAAATAAAACAATGATATTGTATAGATTTGCTGTATGAAAACTGTATTTCTCTTTTAATATAAAACTATTGTCACTGGCACAAAATAGAACAAGTTTCTGATTATTTTACAACTGCATGGGAACTATCTGTCAGAGAGAGTCCTCGAGTCAGACAGCGGTCACCCCTCGCTCTGACACGTCCTGCTCTCACTGCAGTTTTCCTTTTAAAATGAAATGTATAGTACAAATATATGTGCAAATGCCCCTAAAACTTGAGCAAAAAAGAAAAATTAAAAAAAGTTAAACGTTCTTCATTTCATGCAAACGGCGTGTGAACAGTCTCTGGGCCGACACAGAAAAATCCCACCTCGGTTTGTACATTTTTGCATTGTAAAGAGTCTGAGGGCGTTTTCCTTACTCCAAAAAGCTCTCTTCCTAAAAATTCCTAGGGAACTGAGTTGGACCGCAGCACGGGCACCTGGTGGGGTTTCAGAGAAAGCTTCTCTTCCAAGTCCATATCTTGTACTAAGGCAGTGTCCCCCTTGGGCTGTTTGGTCGCAAATTCGGTGATGCTGAAAACGAACTGCAGGCAGCCCAGCTTGATGTAACTGCCGTGGTGGAGCAGGGCCGTGCCCTCCCAGCCAGCCCCACTGCCCCCGATCAAACTGGAGCTGCTGGCTTTGCAGTTACAGGGTTTCCGATGCTGCCCTTGTGCCTGTGAATTCATCACAGCAGCTTCTTCATGCGCTTCCTCTTCCTGTTTTCTGCTTTTATGTCGTTCTGGAAAAGAATTTTAAAAATGGTAAGGTTTGGGCAGGTTAGCAGCAGCTTGTTTTTATCAACGGGTTACTCGTGAGGTGCCTCGTGGGTAAGATCCTCCAGCCATGAGGGATTTCAGTCTGCAGTGAGCAGCTGATCAAAGGGAAATGGGAATCTCCTCACAGCCCTGGAGAGGTGGAGGCATTTACATATCTATTTTGGCAGCCCAAAAAGAGGAAGCTGATCAGGTGGAGAGCGGGAATGAGCCATGCAGGGACAGAATGCCTGCAGCACAGCCCAGATCTCCTCACAGCCTGGAACGGAGGGCATGCATGGGGAAATGCCTCAGGCCTGCTCCAAACTGGCTGCTCAGTGAGACCTGGAGCTTGGTAGATCCAGCACTGGAGGCTGGAGTGGGGCTTAGGTCAGAGCACAGAGCTCCCCAGGCTGCAGAGGAAGGTCTTGTGTAACCCCAGCTGAGGGCTGTGGTGAGGCTCCCCTTTTTGCAAGGGGTGCACCAGGCTGTGCAGAACAAGGGGCACCAACAAGGAATTGGTTTCCACCTGCTCCTGCCCCCTCTCAATTAACTCCCTGTGGTGGTACACGGGGCTGGCACTGCCTCAACACTCACTTATCACACTCTGCACTTTGGCAACAATACTGCTGGGAGGAGTGGGTGTCATCTTCTCCGAGAAGTCACACGAATACAGAACATTGTCCACGGTCGTCCCATGCTCACTGTAGTTCAACAGCTCGTAATGCTTTGTATTCTGAAAAGAAAGGGAAGAGGAGGGAATCAAGATATGAAGATAAAGAATGGTTTGGGTTGGAAGGGACCTTAAAGATCATCTTGGTTTCAGCACCGTGCCATGGGCAGGGACACCTTCCACGAGATGAGATTGCTCCAAGCCCCATCCAACCTGGCCTTGGACACTGCCAGGGATGGGGCAGCCACAGCTTCTCTGGGTAACCTGTGCCAGGCCCTCACCACCCTCACAGGGAAACATTTCTTCCTAATATCCACTCTAACCCCAACCCTCTGTCAGTCAGAAGTGCTTCTGCCCATACACACCTCTTTGGAGCCTTGAAACAAAACCCCTTCTCCCTGCTGCCAGTGGTGGTCAAATAAGAGCTGGTAAATATCCTCCAGCTTCAGAGACCACCAACACGATCCCCCTGCTCACAGAACAACCAGCCTTCCTGGCAGAGAAGGAGGGCCAAAGGGAAGTGCATTTTACCTACTGCACTTGAACCAACCCATCTTTTGGAAACAGGATGTTCAAGCAAAAGTGAGCATTTCACAGGCACGCCTGATGCAAACTTGGCCCGAGACCTGTGCCTAGCAGGGAGAGATGAGCTTTGGAAAGCAGGCACAAGATGGCAAGAGGGCTGCCACGTGCTGCAGCAGCCTCAGGACAGAGGCAGTGTGGGATTCACAGGCCTTGTGCAGACGCTGAAATGCCAGCAGACATTACGGTGACACGCAGCGTTACACAAGCGGCGTCACGCTCAGCTCAGCTTTGTTGGAGGATGTTGACAGAGCAGAGGAGATTTCAGGCTAGCTCACAGAAATCATCTGAGAGCTCAAGACCTTGTCCCTCAGGGACTACGAGGCTTTAATCAAGTTACAAAAACTCCATATGCACAGGGGAGTAGGTTTTGAAGTAACCTGCTACAACACTGCAGAGAGAGCTCCAGGAAGGGGAATTCTCTCTATCCAGAGTGACCACAGCCATAGGAGACTTGCTAGAGGGTCAGAGGTCAGTGCCTGGAGCCTGGTTTATGATGGACCACTGTGAGGAGATGCTTCCATAAAGATTTATGGTCAGGATCCCATTACTGAGTGTGTTTGGTAGCCTGCAGGGCACTGGAGGAATGGCTAAAGCTGGCTGTGGGTTAATCCTGGATCCTGCTCTGGAGCTGGTTGACAAATGGTGATATAAAAGACTTGATCCTGCTTCAAAGACCATTGCCATGCTAAGAGACATCTCCAACAGTGCTGTTACTGGCAGGCCTGCTGGTCTGTTTACTTCAAGAACAAACTAATCTTTGGGCTGTAGCTAAGTAGAAACCGTAGGTTTCTGTTTATGCTGCGAGCTTAACTGAATTTTTAGCTAAAAAAATAATTTATAGAGAACTGCAGACACTATGAATGCTTTGCTCCCCCATCACACCAGAAAACAAGGGACTCAGAGCAGTTCCCTGGTTTGTTCTAGCTGAGGTTCAATGTTGATACGTAAACTTTAGCTTTTATTAACAACACATCAAGATCAAAAAGTATCAGACCATGTCTGTGTCCTTTTCTTTCCCTAGACACCAGCAGTGACAGTGCTGACTTGTGGCCAGTCCTTGCCCACAGGCAGTTAGCTCAGAGAAATCATGCTGGCAGAGCTCTGTGCTTCAGAAAAGGGTTTGACAGAAAACGCTGACACAGCCTCCACTGGAGTAAAACCATTCACAGCCCTGGCTCTTACTTTGTAGTCCACAAAAGGAGCACCACACAAAGACAACCTGCTGCCTGCATCTCCAGCTCCCACTGCCATGCACACCAAAAAATAAAAATAATAATAAATGAAAAAAAAAAAAAATCACTCAGGCACTCACCTCATCATAGAATATGCAGGCATGTTTGCCAGACACATAGTTACAGTGACCATAGCTTGTAAGGCACACATCCATATCAGCTCCTGTCATGGGGGAGGACAAAACAGGCTCAGTTCGTATTGGAAAAAAAAAAAACTGTCAGGCAGCAGAGAACAACAGACAGAATTAAACTTCAATTAGCAAAACAACAGGGGAGCAACTGCTTTTGTCCTGCTCCCAGGACTGCATGAATAATGCTTCGATAAGCCACCAACAAAGTTTCAGTGGGGGAAGGGAGCCAGCAGCTCCACGAAGATTGAAGAGCATTTCACTGCTCCTGGGTCTACCCAGAGCACCAGAAGAATCTAAGCAACAAGAAACAAAACCTGCAAGCAAACCATAGCTCTCCTCTCCATCAGTCAGGCATTAAAACTCCACGACAGCTGTTCTAGTTATGACACCGGGTGACAGAGCTGCCACCCACACAGATTCAGGCAGATGGGGGATTTCCACACTTCTTGGTAGTGCAGAATCCCAGTACAAGTGGCCACAATGAGTCTGTTTCCTTCGACACCCACTTGGCAAACACCTTAGAGAGGGTCAGGGAGCACCACCCTGATTCTGAAAGGTCAGGGCAGGAAAAAGCTACTCACCTGTCCCAATGTAGAGGGTTCGATAGCACATATTGACTGCACCCCCCAAGCCCATCAGAGGATAGAACACCGCCCGGGCTTGCACTTCCTTTCTTTGCGCTGCAAGATAAAAAAAAATTACTTGAACAATGTTATCAGCTGAGAAAGCTGCTTGACCCCAGTGTCCCCAGCTCAGAAAGCACAGATCCTAAAGAGGATCCAGTCAGTTTGGTCTAAACACCAGTTCCCAACCCTCTAGGAATGTCTGTGCATTAAACCTCTTTTTGCCAGTGAGAGAAAATTGCTTTCTCCATAACCCACACAAGCCATGCAAATGGGGGAGCATTAACACCGAGTGTGCACAATGGAGCCACGCTGAGGAACACACAAGCTTTCTACCACTGGTTCTTTCTTAATCTCTTCTACTTTGAGTAATCAAAGAACTCAGTCTTTGCTCTCAAAGTGCCACTTAAAAAGAACTGGTCCTGGTGAATTCACCAACTTAACAGCCGTGATTTCATTTCTAATGAAGCTGCAGGAAAAACACCTGGGCTGAATGGGGGCTTGGCAGGGACAAACCCAGCTCCCAAGACAAGATGATTAACTGAGTGGACTCTTTTACCCTCAGGTTATTCCCTGTGGTCACACTTGACAATGGCTGGTCCAGGGCTGAGCCTCCAGAGCAGCTCCAAGTTCAAATCACACACTCACATGCCCACGTTAACTGGACAGAAAACCTTCTGTGGAACAGATATTGAACTCCATTGGGCCACACAGGCATAGCCAGGATTTCAGCAATGTCTTTTGGAGGAAAACCCCTTATATGCTGAGTTTAAGCCTCTCCTGATACCACATCTGCAGGACAGCATTACACCAAGAGGGTGAAATCAAAGATCAGAACAGGAGGATTGTGAAAGACTGTTTGCAGAGGCACCTACATCAAGAATAGTGGCTACACCAAGTGGCATCACAGGTTCCACCTCTGCCTGTCTGCCCTGAACGAGTCCTTTCAGCTGCCTGGCTCTGCAGGGCTCACTAAAGGCTTTGGATCTAACATTTCATCAGCAATGCTAAGCAGCCAGCTGGATGCATCATTCCTGCCCAAAAAGGGTGACGGGTTCAGACAGCACCAATCTGCCTTGAGAAAGGCAGACTGCTGAAGAATTCCAGACCAGGAAGGCAGCTCATATCACAGCCTGCTGCTGTGTCCTGCAGCAGCCATCACAAGAAGACTGACAAAGCATTTAGGGAATGCTGTGATGCTAAAGCAGGCAAGCACAGAGCTTCAGAAAAAGATTACTGACTGACTTCCAAAGATCTTATCTGGGATATTTACCCCCAGGCCTAGCAGAGGGGGAGCAGAGAACTGCTTCCACAGCAAGGCTGTCCAGTTGGTGCTTGAAAGCAAATTAAACCGACTGGCTGCATGCAGAGGAACACGAAGCCATGTTCACCCTGCAGCTTTAGGTGATACCAGTGGTAATAAACAAAGCCAAACTCGGGAATCTGGCGATTTCCAAGAGGAACACAAATTGTTTTCCATTACTGGCATTAGTCATATTTAGTGGTTTCAGCTTGACAGTGACATTCTGAACAGGCAATGACAATGTCATGCATATATTCTGTGCCCCAGTTCCTCCTGTTCTTGTGGTTGTATCATAAGCAATTCCGCCAGAAAGAGAGAGCAGGAATTCACAGATTTCTCTTGCCCATCTCAAAGGTAAGGGCAAAGAAAAGCCACCAAGCACCTGACATGAACCTTCCCATCTCTTGCTAATTCTAAGATGAATAAAACACAACTTCACTAAACATTTCCAGCAGAAAATCTGAAGGTACTAGAAGTATTCACATTGCTCAAATTTGTAAATAATTAAGTAGAGGAACCTGAAGGAGTTTCTGGTCAATGGATATCCAGAGCAGGGGGATGAGAAGAAAGAAAACTGAAAGGCAGCATCAGATACCAGAAGAAGAGGGAAATCTCCTTCAAGGAATAGACGAGGGAGTGCCAAAATCTGTGGCTCAACATAATCCAGCTATTCTAGGGCTGCTCTTACCTTCAATGTGGTTTCCCACAGGAGATTGCTGATGGGAATTGACATTGCTCGCTAGAGACTGAGCTTTGGGAGGAAAGAGCTGATGTATTCTCTGCAAGGCCAGAAACTTGATCAGCTGCTCATCCAGCATATTTATCTCAATCTCTGTTAATAAACAAAAAGCAATTAGTAAGTTATTCGGGGGAAGGGTGCAATCTGAGCTGCAGTGGATTTCACTGTCCCACTTTCAAAACTGCTGGTTGCTTCAACAGCAAAGACTTGACCAATTCTGCAATATCAAGACTCTTACACATAGGTGAGCTATTACTTCACATCACCTGCTGTGAGCAGAGTGTGAGGAGAGTGCCAGCCACGGCTGGAGAGCTACAGCTGAGGCAGCAAGCAGAAGTTTGGGGGAACTAGAGTTGATAAAAGCTGAAAATCTGCTGTTTTGGCTCAGAATCAACAGGTCAGCAGAGGTGGACACTGCACCCCTTTGGGCAGCACGTTGGGTCCTTCCTCTGAAGCTCTGTTACCTGGTTAGAAAGTCCAGCCTTGCATCACAGAGAACTGTAAGCACCTCTGAAGCTGCTGCAGGCTCCTGCTCGAGTCACACGCCCACAGCAGGGTTAATTAAACCAAACAGGGCAATTCTGACAATATTATTAATGAGCTTTAGAGCAGATCTTCTGATAACTCTGAAGTGTTTATATTTGTAAAGCCTTACAGAGGTCTGCTTTCTTGCAGCAAGGAGGCTGGGTAACCTCTTGTTCCAAGAGCTTTCTCCACATCAATGACAGTTAAAATGGAAAGGAGAGGAGGAAGAGCTGTAAGAGCCTTTCCCAATAGCAGAGAGGGTGGGCTGGGCAGCTGAGGGTTCACCCAAGAAAAGAGGGTCACACTGGCAATGCCAGAAAGGCTGTTCTTCAGATTTCAGACGTAGGAGTCATCTCTGGCAACAGCCTGGCTGTGCTACTGATGATTGCTGCTCAGCAATCTCCTCTTGAAGGCACTCTGCTAATGTTTGGCATCTCTTCCCAAGTGCAACGAAAGGAAATAAAAACCAGGCCAGTCTAGGAGACTGACAGAAGCAGAAATAAATTATAAAATTAACGGACCCATTGGAGCATCACCACTCAGGTGACTGCTCTACTACAAGATGTATTGCTGCTGGACTTTACATCCGCCAGGAGCAGCTCTGGATTGCAGCACGCACCACAACATGGCAGGGCTGCAGGTTTCTGCATGTGAATTCCACCTGGAAAGCAGCCCAGTTGTGATTCTTCCCCAGAAAAGCTTCAGGCAGAAACACTTCATTGGCCTTGCTGCCTTGGCAACACTAGGAGCAGGGAAGCATGTGACATATTTCAGGTAATGTACACCCAGCCCCTCCCTCACCTGACTGCAACCCTTCTTTATCTCTGGAACTTTTCCTCAAGCAGAGATGGAATGCTTTAGGGAAGCAAACACACAGGGCTAGCAGAGACTGATGATGAATTAAAATACTCACCCCCGTCCATAAATGCTTTCAGGGAACTGGTGAAGTCCAACATAGCTGCAGAGTTTGAAGTGAGTGATGAGGGTAGAGTTAAAGCGTTTCCTATGGATAAGGTGCTGGGACTGACCTTACCATCTACAGAGAGAGATGGTGGAGAGAAGAGATGTCACTGTGACGTTCACCAGACATGCACCCAGCCCTCGGGCTGCCCTCGGCTGCCAAGCTGCTCCAAATGACTCATTTTGCTCATAGTCATGATTTGAAAAAGGCCTGAGCTAGAGGCCAGGAGCTTTCTTCTACTCGCAGAAAGGCTTGTGTGTGCCTCCAACACAGAGCCAAACGTGGCTTCTGCCTCGTCTCCAGCTGCTGGAGGAATTCTTGATCTATACATTTAATCTCCTGCTCCCTGTGGTGACACTGGAAAGATGAGCACCAACTCCCCAGGAGCTTGAAGAATTTATAAAACCTAAGAGACATTTGCCAAGTAGCTTGTATAGGTTTCAACATGCATAAAAAGTACAACTGCCCTGGTTTTATTTCTACACTGTTATAAAGTCTAGGGTGAACATCATTGTCCAGAAGGAATGTGACAGTCATAAGCAGATTTTATTATTTACAAAATAAAATCCTCCTGCTTTGGAAGTGGCCATGCAGCTAAAAGAGGCAGTGGCAAATACCAGGAAACAAAATCCCTGTAATGTGTTGTCAATACCAGATCTTCTTGAGTTGGTTTGCTTATAACTATTGAAATTTATGGCAAAAGAAAGTCATGAGCAATCTGCATTTTTGTACTTGGCAGCAAAATTTGCACACCACAATTTTTGTTATATATATCCATCGTGTTAGATGGAAAATTTAAATGTTTACACCTTTCCCAAGAGACACTGCAGCAAGTAATGATTTTGTAGAACACAAGCTTTGCACCAGAGGCAATTATTTAACATCTTAAGTAACTGCAAAATTATGTAGGGTTTGCTGTGCTCTTCAAACCACAAGCAAGAAGTTTTCTATTATATGGTCTCATTTCCTCTACTAGAACTTCTCCCAGCCTTGCATTTCTAAGCAGGGCATGGTCAAATCAGCAGCCTCAGAGTAACCAAGTTTATTCAGGAGGAGGCCAAGTACCCCGGGGACTGCTTCCAAAGGCGAGGCAAAGCTTAGAAGTTACTCATTGTGGAATTTTAGAAAGGATTATAAAAAGATGTTGCCCTGTTGCTTTACAGCCACCAGACCTGAGCCACTCCACACCAGCCTGACACTGAGCAGGTTGGAACTGCATGAGAAGGGACACACAGCTCTGTCATGTGCTTTTCAGTGACTGCTCCCACCCAACCTGCACAAAGGGTTGGCTGGTTTGAGTGTTGAGCTGGTGTGGGGAGAGGGAAGAGAATGTCATATGTAAAAGTTTATTCTAGCAAAATCTGAGCTGTGGGCATTTACTCCAACGTCTATCAACATCTTTGACTTTATGTTTCTACACTAAAAATGGTTATATACACTTTATTATATACCTTGCTATTATTGAGCAAGTTTTTTGGGTACAGGTCGGGATCCCTGGCATATCCAAGTCCATAAATACCCTGTACCAGACCAACAAATCCTAAGCAGACTACAGCTTCCCAAGCCCACATTTCTCCAACATCAAGGCTGTGCAGCTGAAGACTCCAACAACACCTGCAGTAGGGGACACCACCACTGCCTGAAAAGTTACTCTGGATTAGATTCCAGAGAGCTGCTCTTGTGAGGAGGACTAACTACCTCGCAATCCAAATGGCCATTTGAAACAAACCAGTGGTTTTACAGTAGCACTGGGGTTTTAAAGCAGCAGTTGTTGAAACAGCAAGGCAGCAGCCAAGTGATATAAAGCTTCTGTTGCTTTTCAGAATTCAACTGACCTACTATCCTGTTTGTCAGGACAGAGTTCCCCTCTCGAGTATAGGCAGCCAGCAAAAATACATCCCACGGCTCCCATAAAGGGGCTTAAGACAGAGAAGAGCTGAGAAACTTCTGCTGGCTCTCCACAGAAAGCCCAATTCCCAGTCAAACGAGGGCACAGGGCTACCGCCTTGAGGTGCTGAACGAGGTTTAGCCTGAGCTTTTCTCAGCCCAGGGGCCAAGGTCAGCGGCTCAGCACATACCTGAAGGTGGTGCTGGTGAACAGAATCTGTTTGTGGACCCAACAGCTGAGATCCCATCTCCTGCAGCCTGGGGAGGGGTGAGAGCCCGGGTGGCACTGAGCGGGGAGCCCCCGGCCCGCAGCTCTGCCGGCAGCGGCGGCCCGATCTGCGTCTGCACATTCTTCCTTTGCAAAGTGCTGGTGGTCTCCAGGCTGGCACAGGAGCTCGATATGGACGTAGGCAAACTCGTGACCGGCGCAGAACCCCTTTGTGCACAAGAAACGGGTCCTGCTACGTTCTCTGTTTTGACAATGGTTCCAATGGTGTGATTCAGAAGTCCGCAACTCGCTGGGGGCGTGAGGGGCCGAGGCCACGTTTGCCGATGAGACAAAACAGGTATTGTGTTCCCAGACCCCGTGAGCCTCTGGGAGTCAGTCAACTGTGCTGAGGATTCGGATGAAACACCATAGAAATGAGGCCCGTTCACTTTAATGTCAGAGGCTGTCGGCCCATTCGAAGTCCCGCAAGAAGACGCCTTCTTGGATTTATCTATACAAGAGCTGCAGGTAACATCTTCCTGTGACAAAGTCTGCTGGGATGGCGAGGAGCTCAAGGAATTCTGGGTGGTAATCCCTGAGGTGCAGGATGACATGGAATAGAGGGAAGGTGTGGGTGCCTTGTCAGCTGCCTGGTAAGGGTTGGCGAGTGAGCCGTCTGCCACAATAACAGGCTTAATATCAGCCTTCTCTGTTTGTTCAGAGTCCCAAAGCGAAGTCATCTGCTTAGCAGATAAATGTTTCAATATGCTGCACTGGAGCGCAACAACACTACAGAGCCACTGGAAGGAAGAAAAAAGTGCAGGTTAGCTCTGGAGGCAGCAGTGCTCCAAACCTCTACAGTTACTCCATCGTTCACCCAACCCGAGGAAATGCAGCTGCTCACTGCACAGATGCAGTCTGGAACTACAGCATCTGCTCTGGAGCTCTTCTACAATTAGGAGACAATTTTGTCCAGAGGTACAAAAGTGCAACCAAAATTATGTACTGTTTATCTCCATGCTGGGGGTAGGACAGAGAGGGGCTGAGATTAAAGGAGAGAGAAGGCAGCATTTCCTCACTCCCAAACTCCTCCTTCTCTTCACTTGTTTAAGTGCTGCAACTCTTCAGTGGTTTCCAAACACAACTTTCACTAATTTGGGCTTCTAGCCAAACACAATCCTCCAGCTTACTCTACAGCATGTTGGAAAGAAATGCTGCTCTACCTCAGGTACAGGGAGTAGAAAGCTGGGGTAGAGAGTGCTTTCCTTTTACACAAAGTGGAGGAAGACCAAAAGACCAAAACTCACTAAATTTTAAGCTCCTTGGTGGATGTGCACCTGCCACATAGGAGAGCCCTGTCTGAGCTAACAGAAGGACTTAATTCTTGACTGTTTGCAGTGCCTTCCCACTGTGGAATCTGGCCAGGAGTTTCACATAAGATTTAAAAACTCATTTGACCTTGATTTACATGTCCAATTCCATCCGCAGTAAAAAGCGACCCAGAAATGGGACGTTAGCTTATAAATAAACGTGTCAGAGAGCAGCCTTACATAACCAAAGTGCAAAGTGTTTCCCCTCAGCCACGAAATAAAGATGACGTCTAGACAGAAGGCCCTCGACTCCACTCTTAAGGCCAGAGGACTATTGCACCACTTCCCTGAAGTGTCAAATGAGGAATTTTACATCTCACCTGGAAAGTCAAAGTGAAGTTTTAATGGGCAAGGGTGTCAGAGACAAGACAAGCTACCACCTTCACACACGAGCTTGAGATTGGTTTCCTAGACAACTGCTCCATCATGACTGAAGTGGAAGGGGATCTTTGTACCAAAGCAACTACACACACGGAGTCCAAGCATTTGACTTCATTTACCTCCTGTTGTTCTGTCTGGCTGGCTAAGTGCTCAGTGTTCAAAAGGTGCTTCTGCAAGGGTTCCTCAGGGATCCCGTTACAGATCAGCTCGCCATCTCTAATTGCTGCAGGCGCGAGTAACGGGGGTGGAAGCCGGTATTGGGACTTTATAGCATCAGGAACCTACATTGTGGAGAAAGAAGATCACACATGAGAACAATTACTCAAGAATGACTAGTTAAACCAAGTGCCTGATCAGCACTAAACTTTGCATTTGCTGCTCTCTCACCCAAAGGAACCCTGCAGATACAACATCAAAAGTATCAAGGACTGAGTACTTTCAATTGATGTAGCCGTGCTGAAATTAATAGGTTTTATTCCCTTAGGTCGGGCATGACTTTGGTACAACATGGTGGCTACAGAGTAAGAGAAATCATGAAAAAACAGCCAAGGGAAGTCTGTATGGCAGTTTTCAGGCATTCTGGCAGCTAACACAACCCCAAATCTGACTGTAGGACCACCTTCAGGAAGTTTTGTGTTGTACCTTCTATGCTTGTGCTGGACTTAAATGTTTACTTGTAATAACTGAGCCTTATGGTTGAAGGAAAGAGATCTTCTTAAATCCTACAGGTAGTGACTGCTGACTCCCAGATCTCTCACCAACACAATCATTCAGACCCCGTCGTCTTCCTCCTGCCCCAAGGAGTATGCTGGTTTCCCTTCCAAACTAAAATACACACACAGGGGTTTTCACCCACTACTGCTTATTTACACATACCTTCAGACCTTTCCTCTTGACTGACTGAAGAACTCTGCGATTCGGAGGGTGTTTCTTATGGATTCGGTTTAAGAAATCCACTTTGACAACGTGCTGAGATATGGTGTCCTGGAACCGGTCAAATACTCGGCACCGATTACTCAGGGTCAAGTTCTTCTGGTTCAGCTGGGTGATCAGATAATGCCACAGGAGTTAGGGATCTGCAGGTCACTCTAAGGCACCCTAAGACTTTCATAATGCCTCGTAGCACTGGCAGTACAGCATCAGCTCAGCTTTAGACTATTTGTTTCCTGCAGCACTAACCATTTCTGTTAAAGGGCACATTGCTGGAGATGAATACAAAAGCATTTAGAGGCCGACTAAGCAGCATCAATGCTCTCAGAAGCAGTTTGTCTGGGAAAAAGCTCTTTGTTTCAGCTCCCTGTTTCCTGAGTATTTAAGTCTCAAGTACACTGCTTTTCCAAAAATGAAAACTCCCTCTTGGAATGAAAGTTTTTTGGGTTAAGCATGCAAAGAATTACTTCCCCTACTCGTAGCACTGTGCTGCTTTGTATCCCAGTTCTGGAAGCTCATCTAGATCTTAAGGAGTCCAGTCAAAAACTAGACACGCTGTCAGTGAGCCACAATCTGAGCTGTCAGCTTCAGTTACAGGAAGGAGTTCCCCCATCTTTATATCTTATTGCAGAGAGCAGCATCATATTCCTTTGGAGAGCGCGTTGCTTGCAGCAGGAGCTTTACAAGCGTTACAGGGAGCAATAAGACCTCAGAAGCTGTTTTACATTTGTTGTGCTTTGTCCTTTAATGGACCTGCCAGGTTCCACTCCAGCATCCGGTTACCATACTGCAATCATAGTCCTGTGCTTACCACCACGTGTTCTATGTGATTTGGGCACATCCATCTACCCAGAGGCATGGCAGTAAGCGGTGGCTCCAGACAATCCATGTGGAACAGGAGTGGGCAATAATCACACTGGATTAGAGGTGCCACTCTGCAACTCCTGCAAAGAGAGAGCCAAATCTTATTCTCCGTACAGAGTATAAATAGAACATTCAGGCAAGCTTGGCTGACCACTTCAGTTTATCCCCTACACTGTTGTTTGCACCAAAAAGTAGGATTTCTGATTTGTAACTTGATCTATATGGACCTTCTTTAAGACCCACTCAAGGCAAAAGCCTTTATTTGAAGCAAAATTCAGAGATCAAAAGGAAATCTCAGATTTAGGGAATTACAAGTTTCCTTAGAGGAATCATGTGTGACGTTGGGACGTGTACATCAACAAGATGTTCTCAGAACAAGTCTCAAACTCCAGAAAAACAACTACATCTGAATCCCCAGGCTTAAAAGAATTCTTTGCTCAACAAAGTCATCAGTTGTTCTCCACAAAAGCCCACCTGAGTCTCCATCCCATTTCCAGAAACGCACTCTGACTGGGTTCCTGAAATAAAGGTTTCATTTTCACTGACATTTTGAATTGGGATTGATCTATGCATTTTTTTATGCAGCTACAAAACCCATCAGTGTTTTGTACTGGTTTTCAGATTTACAATTTCAGCACAATATTCCTATTTGCCTTGGGCTTATAAATCTCTCAGTAGATTTCTATTTCCTAAAGGTCACCTCCTCATACACTTTTTTCACAAACCATAAACAAACATCTCCATTTACTAAACCACCATTACTTTAGAATATTTCTTTGCAGAAAAACACTTGAAGACAAGATGGCTCAATCTTGTCAATCTTCAGGCTACATTTTAGAACCCTTTACAGCCTGACCTACACTTGCTGTGGTTAAACACCTGTTATTTAGCAAAGATGAATATTCCCCCATTCATTTAGAGGATTGTAAGTAAGTAATGAAGGAGAATGGAAAGGGAACAGGTAATCTGCTTTTTTCAGCAAGAACTTTGCTCCTGTGAAGGCTGCAGCTACGATGAACAGCTTCCCTGGAAGAACAAGTACCTGTTGCATGTGAAGCAGACCTTCACCGGCAAGGGAACCAAACCATTGTGGTCTAACTCGTGTTGTGCTTTCTTGACATTCTTTCCTGTGGTTTCTTCCTTTCTCCTCCTCTTACTAGTACCTGAAAAGGAAACGTTAAAAAGCTTTGGGTTATCCACATAGCAGAGATTTGCTTTCTGGTAGATACACATAATCATCTCAGAGACAGACAGAAAAGTCAAAGATTACTTCTTAAGGAACCCCTACCAACCATTAAATCGAGCCTTAAGAGACAGAGACTGTCTTTAAAGGCAGATATATTTCACACTTAGTAATTTCAGTGACATCCTATACATTTACTCAAGACTTTGTTACTATATTATTGCATCATAAATCAAAAATCAAGTCTTTTGACAACTGATTTTTTTTGTATTGATGGTGTAGACCAAGGTGAGAACAACAAGCATCTATCACAAGTCCTGATGGACATGGTGTGTAGTTGCAGTGTCCCCACAGCTCAGGTTTGAAAGGCACCTGCTGTTGGGCAGCTGGAGGAGAGCCAGGGGTACCCTCTGCTTTCACCAGTGAGCACCACTGGAGCCACAACCATCACAGAGTCAAGAGGGAAAAGAGGAAAGATGACAGCAGGATGCAACTGCAGACATCCTCACCAAGAGCAGACAAGCCACCGCTCACCTGGAAGTGCTGTGGTGCAGGTCAGTTCATTCGGCAGCTGGAACTGCGTTGGGTTCCTTTCCATGGCAGCAGCAATAAGAAGCTCAAAGGGTCGCTTCAGCTGGGGCTGCCCACAGTCCATTTCTGCAATGGCAGAGTCATCATCCACGTCAATTATGTCCTCATCGACATCATTCTGTTCTGAGTTGGGGGTCTCGGTGCTGGCATTGGATGTGGGAGTGCCAGGCCGGCTCGCTCTCCTTTCCAAGATCCTGGCATGCGCATTAGCCCTGATGCTGCTGCTAGACCTGTCCAACAGGTCTGCGTCACTGGTGGGGGAGGTGGTCCTTTTCCCAGATTTGTCCACCAATCCATTTACCTGCCCCAGCTCTTTCTTCTGTTCTCGCTTCTGCACGACATGAATAGGCAGGCTTATCATGGAGGCCACAAACAAAGCACATCAACCTTGACAAATATGTGACTGAAGACAAACAGCATCTGAAAACGCTCGAGCCACTCACTACAACTTCCCCCTTGAAGTCATTAGAGTCTCGATCAAGAACAGTCTGATGGCAGCTAAGGTGACAGAACAGCTGAGGAGAACCAAGCATGGGGAAGAACATTACCATGTGTCTCTCCTTTCAGGGTAGCTATGCTTGAGTCCAGATCAGGACAACATTTCACAGCATCTAGTCCCAAACACTTGACAAATCAGACAACTGTTTACTTTGCTACCAACACTGAGAAACTCCACAGCAGATTGTTCACTCTTGATGCAGTCTACTAACCCTGGCACTGCATACAAACCCATGATGGGCTGAGAAGGTCAGCTTGAGAATACAAGCACAATATACAAACAATACTCTTCTATCTCCTGATGACAGGAATCTTGAACCAGGTGCAGCAGAGGAAAACTATACATTGCCATCACCACAAGATCCATTTTGCAACAGGAGGAGATGCTGCATGGCCTAGGATGGGCAACTGTGCACTGCTCCAGTTCTTGACAGCATCACCCATATGGAGGAACCAAGCTACTCCATCACTAACAGAGTCTGCATGGGGAGCAAAGTGTTTTCAGGCAATTTTTAATATACAAAAGTTGGGTGTTTTCTCCTCTTCTCTCACTTTTTACTTTATTATTTCTTTTTTGATTTGTGACCTTCATTTCTATTGTTGGCAGATGGCTGAACAGTACCCTGGAAACATAACAAGGCAATCACTTCAGGAACAAAAGGCTGAGCACACAGTTTTCTTCCAATCTGTTTTGGGTGTCACTTCAAGGGAACAGTTGCTAGATAGCTTGGTGCAGTTTCTAAACCCTCTGCTACACAGCCTTACGTGGTCACAGCAATAAGATGTTTACATTGTGCAAGACAGCTTCCTGGAGAAAGAGCATCAAGGCAAAAAAAAGACAAGCTACAATCTTGCCCAATCATCTCCTCCCCATCCTGTTCAACAGCCCAGGAAATCATAACTCACTGTGATTTCACCCTCTGCTGATGTACAACTGCTGTGAAGTCACACTTCTACAAAACACATATTAACTAGAATCACAGCCCTGATGGCAAAGCTGCACTAACGTGACTCCTGTTCTGCCTGCAGACAGCTCACCTCCTTGAGCACAGGAGCCATTCCCATTTCCTCTGTGCCTCAGCTCTCCCTCCTTTCCAGAAATGGGGGGAAGGAAAACAGTTAAAAAGGCAAGGATTGACAAGAAGGTATCAAGCACTTCAGTTTCAGCTCCTAGTACTGAGGTTAAAATATTGTGAGGGTCTCACCAAGACCCCTTAGGTTTCTTTAAGCCCTTTCCTAACAAAGCCCTTTGCAAATGGCGAGCGCAAAGAGCAGCTCTGGCTGAGTACACAGGAAGGGAGAGGCAGGTACAAAGCACAGGATTCAGGTTTCAGATGGCCAGTTGGAAGGGCAGGGATTGTGTCTGTTTCGAGAGGCTTTACCTTGCGGCGCACGGTGCAGCGGTGGCACATCCACTCCCCCGGAGGCAGCATCTCCTCGCTGAGCGGAGGGTTGCTACAAGAGAAACACAAAGCAAAGCTTTACTGTTATTTACTGTCATTTCTGGAACTCTTCTCACGTCCACGCAGCCCGAGTCAGGGCAGCTCTGCAGTTCTGCTCCCAGGCACTTCCTTTTATTTATGGTGAAGCTCCCCGGATTTGCTCCCCCATACATCCACTTAGCCAGACACCTCCAAGAAGCCAGTCTTCCATGACACCCATCTCAGCTCCACGGTTTCAGAGCACTCTCAGACTTGAACAGCAAAGATAAATGGAAGATTCACTGGTGTGCCACACACATACCTCCCCCCCAACACCACACCTCCTTAAATAACTTGATTACTCCATGTGAGAACACACAGATTCCCGGGCAGCAAGCACAGTCATACATCCAGGCATTTCCATCCCTTGGATTTGCAGTGAGTCCAACTGAACGAGCTGCCACGAAGTCTACCCACCACCTCCCATGTACTCCATCCCTGGGCACACTTACTTAATGGTGGAAACCACCTTCTATCTTAAGACAACCCAAATACTCTTAAAAGTGTCACCATATACAGCTTGCCTTGGCCACGAAGCACAGGATACATCCTACTCACATGGATCTGCACTTACTATAAAAGCTGTATCACAGTGAAATGACATTCTCATTTTGGTGCTAGAAATAAACCAAAGCAAATTAGACGAAGGAGTAAGGAGGACTATTTTGAGAAACACTTTTCCTCAGTAAAAGGCAGAGCAGCATATGTTAGATGATACACTTTCCTTACAGATCCTACTACTAACTAAAGTACTTTCCAACACCTCTTTATCATTAAGATTTGTTATTTGAGCAAACTGCTGACTGTGGCAGGGAAAATGTACCTGCTGGCAAAAACCAGCCATTTACCACGCAGTGTGGCTTAAGATAATACTTTTAAAAGTTCTCCTGACTTTTGCTAGAGGCAGCTACTTAGCAGGTCTACTCTCTTGTGCTGAACACACAGATGCACTATCGCAGGATCTGGAAGCTCCATTTCCCACTGACTGGGAAACAGATTTCAAGGATCCACTGGGACTGACTGGGTTACAAGGGGATCAAGAAGTACAGTAGCTTATAAGACTGGCCCAAGAAGGCCACACACGCATGGGAAGCTAGACCGTGGTTCATGGCAGGAGTCTCTATACTATTTATTGCACCTACAAATATCAAACCAAATCCAAGTGAAGCTTTCCAGTCTCCAGCCCTGACAAGCCAGAGAGGATAAGATGCACACTTGCTGGCCAGGAAGCGCTGTGCTTTGCAGCAAAGGGAGAGGCTGTCTTCCTTGAGAATCTTACTCCTAGCACAGGGAAATGGCACAGGATCCCAGCCCAGGCTCCCAAGCCTGAACTGTAAAAACAAACACACTTCCTTTGTTTAAACAGAGTCCCAGCGAGCCTTGCCCCGAGCTGGCCCGCGTGCCAGCGACAGCCTCCGCAGGTACTGCAGCCATCCGGGGTCACGCTCGCTCTTGCAACACTGTGCCTGGAAGACTGGAGGAAGAACACAGCAAGAACCAAGCTGGCAATAACCTCAGCATTTCTGGTGTCAGGCTCCGGGGAATTCAGTAGAGCCAACACATCTGGCAGCCATTTTGAGGAGGAGTGCAGGGTTTCAGAGGCCTCTGTGTTCCAGGCGCTCCAGAAACGCAGCGCTCTGCATATATGCACTGACATACCTGCAGCTTATGTTTCTCATTTCCTGGAGGGCTTGGATGAACAAGAGATCAGGCTCTAGATGAGAGCACCAAAGCCTCCACTACTGGCTGCTTCACCTCAAATGCTTGGATGAAGCAGTAACTCCCTGCCCCAAACTAATCTTTTGCTAACAGAAGCAGGGAAGGGGGGGTGGAAGGAGGAGAGTAACAAATGATCCCCGTGTGCTTGCTGCAGCATAAATCCATGCTGAATCCTAAGGTGCATCCTGCAATAGCTCAGGTTTTACTCCTGCTAGAAAACGAGCTCTTAGATCTGCGGCTACAGCAAGTACGGATTCATCTGGCCCATTCCCCTTTCCCCTCCCAACACCCCAGGGGAAAAAAAACCACAGACTTTGATTTGTTCCTAGTGAAATTTCACCCTCTGAAGCTCCCGACGAGCGTGCCTGAACTGCTGGGAACACGTCTGCCCCATTCCGACGTGCGGCCTGCCAGGGATCCACGCGCTGCCAGATGCCTCCGGTTATTTGTTTTAACTGTTACCTCAATCTTACGCATTTTACAATGAAACAATTAATACCACCGTGAACCTTGAGAGATGCCTGGAAGAGTCAGAACAGGTTTCTTCTTCAAGTGTGCATGTTATTGTCCCATTTGTTGTGTTTGGACCATGAAATCCTACATATACTGTACTATTAAAGAAGCATTTTAATGAATGCTGCTACCCAAAGGCCTGTGGAAGGAGGGGGAAAGATTCGTTTCAGAGTAGCAGCAAGGTTTTAGAGCTCAGACAAACCTCCTGAGGTTTTCTGCTCACTGTCAGGGCCTAGCTGCGATAGCAAGTGTATTAAAAGACTGATTCTGCCTCTCCTGGTTAATGAACTGTTCATCAAGGCAGCTCACCATGCTAACAAAGACTGATGAAGGCTGCTCCTGCACTGCTGGCCTCGCAGCAAGCAGAGAGCATTGCCTGGGTCTCAGCAGAAAGCCAGGGAAGCTCTAAAGAATGCTGTTTTAATTGACTAGGTATGACCACATTCTTCAACCTTTTACTGTAAGCATAAAAGAAACTGATTTTTAAATCTGAGCAAGATACTTGATCTTCATAAGCAAGGTAAGAATTAGCACTTTGGCAGGAGCACCACGGCCCTTTTCTCCCTATCTTTCATGGGTTCATTAGCATGCACAGCTCCAGCCGCCAGTGTTTGCTGCCAACAGGACCTGGAATTGTACAGCTCCCACTTTATCTTCGGTTACAACACATCTCCTTTCAACTGCACACCAGCCAGTTGCGCTTTTCAGTATGATTTCACTAACCCTTCATTTCAGAAAGTTTCCCCTTCTGTCATCACAGATAGGAGTGGTGGCCACCGCTGTTTACCTGGGGGGTTTGGTGTGACCCAAAGCAAACCTGCTCAGCAGAACGTGTTTCTGCATTTAAGACAAAGACAGCTCTGAAAAACACAGGCTGACTTAAAAACACCTGGAAGACTAAGTCATACAAAGCCTCTGAAAATTAAAGGAGATGTTTATCACTGCCTAGTCAAAAACCACTATAGTGACTACAAAGTCATTTGCCATATAATATCTGTCTCATGGCTTTTTCTGAAAAAGTTTAGTATCTCCTGAAATTCCTATCAGACGTGTTGTCAAGCATTGCTCTGCCATGGTCAGAACGCAATGCTCTATCCCTTAAATAAAACTTAACTGGCTATGACAAAATAAAAAAATCTTCAAGAGCATATTAGGAGTTTTTATCAAGCAAACAATAGCATGAAGCCACTTAGCTTTTCAATTTCACACTCTGGGGCTCTCATACATCAGAAGCCTGTTGTCAAGCCTAAATCCCGTAATTACTCCTCACTTTGCTGACCTCAATAAATAGGTAAACAAGCGCTCCAAGGAATGGCACCTTCTCCAACACAAACTGGGCCGTAGCTCTCAAAGGAACCAGTTATAAGCAGACCTGAGGTTATTTACACACTGCATTCCTGGCCATCTTACGTCAAAGGCACGTTGACACTACTTTTGGACCCACCAGGATACAGCCAGCTACCAGCTGGGATAATGGTGGCAGGAAAACAAACCAGTGCCTGGTGAAGCTTTCTTCAATAACTTGTCTTTCACGTCAGTTGTTTTCAACAATCGGACTTAAATATTTTTTTTCTGTGCGGGGGGAAAATAGTAACACCGTGAAAAAATGCAGGCAAACACATTTTTCCTTCTCAGGAAACTTAATTAACTGACCAAGATTCAATGACAGGCTGATGATGAAGGATGTTAGATATGTTTGCCAGTTAAGGGAAGAAGGCTTTTGGTTCTTCTATGGACTCCTATTTATCCCTATGATGGATAGAGCTACAGCTGTTCTACCAGCTTCATAAAGAACAAGGCTCCCTGGCTTCCTACAGCAGGGCCTCAATGGCAGCTAAAACAAACCAGGAAACCAACCTCACTGTCAGGGCATTACAAGAGCCCCATTGAGAAACAGGGAAAGTTGCATCATTTACAAATTCAGCTTTTTGGAACGTTTTTACTGCGCCCAAGTTACACACTTCTGCTCACAGCTGCTCCCAAACCCGGCTGCAGGAGGACACCTGGAACCCTGAGCTTCTACCTTAGACAGAATAAAACCACACCAAACAAGCCAACAGCTGCAGCCTGCGGCGAGTTCCTCCCCACTGCAACTCCCTTACCTTTCTCTTTTACTCTTGCATCAACACAAAGCTTCTGGAGACAGAAGTCAGACTCCAATTACCTTAGAGGTGGTTATTGGGAATACTATCAGCTCCCTCCTCTCCTCCACTGTTATTCCTCAAATTACTCAGTGAAGTCTCCAAGTCCTGCTCATTAACATGGGTAAATTGTGATGCTCCGCTGTACAAGAACAATCTTCCTGAAAAAGATTTCTCAAGCACCAATGCAGAGAACACCAAAGATAAGCCCAGCATACTTTTTGTTCTTTACAGACTTCTAAGCATAACCTGATCACATTAAAACTAACAGTTTCAGCAACTTTCTTGCCTCAATTAGGCTTACATTGTTTATAAATTATACCTATTTTAAGCCAGCAGCACAATTCACATTAACTAGAGCATCACCTACTATGCTTCTACCTGTGGTGCAACAATTCCTGAGGGAACCTGTGAAAAAAGCTTGACAGCAGCCAGCATAGCTTTGTTTACACTGAAGTGAAAGTCTTGAGCGTGCACCTAAGAAGTTCTAAATTAGTAACAACCAGCAAGGACTCCTGGACACCACCAAACAGGTCAGGACATGATTATTTTGGCTGCCACTATGCAAGGAAGGGAACCAAAATGACCGTTTCACAGGTCACCAATTATCCCATCATCTGGAACGCTGCATCTGCTTAGCATGCATCTTTCCAACAGCATGGCCAGAGCTGGAAATAAGGGTTCAGCAACAGACAGTAAACAGATGCAGGATTAAAACACCATTACTTGGGCAGACAGGGAGGAACAAGATGTATCCAAGGAAAAAATAAAGGTATGCTACACTGTCTACATGATGCTACAAGAGTGGAGGAAGAGTTGAACTCTTAAAGGTTTAAGGAGCAGCATTGCTGGGTATGCCAGATCCCAAAATTTCCTTCACAGTGTGCTTATTTTTACCATCTAGACCTGCCAGTGTTCAACACTTCAAGGGCTTGGCCAGCACCACCAGTCTCTGGCAGCAGCACCACCAGGCTCCTAAGAACCAGGTACCGTTTCATGAGTGTATCACAGATTTTGTGAGTATTCTGTGAATTTCAGCGCCAATGAACTTATTTACGTGAATCCTACATCAAACCACTCCTGCTACTCTCATCCTGGGAAGAGAACCTCATGGAAGCAGGTGTTCATCTACCTTACCTCAGCTCCCCTCCTGCCTTCACTGGGGTCCTGCCTCCTCCCTGTGCCCTCGTGCACAGGCAGTCCTGAGGTTCATGGGGAATCAGGAAAGTTTCTTCCAAGGCATGAAGTAGAACTTTTTTGCCCCCAACCTGACAAGCAGGAGGGTCCAATAAACTGGATAAGCTGCATGTAAACACATGTGATCACCTGATATAATTAGTTACTTCTATTTATAGAAAGAACCTGGCCCACAGGGACCATTCCCTAGACAACCTGTTAGTTATTACCCTCATTAATGTCCAGCTGACAAAAAATTAAAGGAAGTATTGTTTTTTAAGATGTCAAATTTCCACACATATGTAAACATATACATATACAAAAATAAATATGCAATAAAAAGTGTATAATACCACTAGTATTGCAGTGAGGTTTTTAGATTATTATCTTTTAATTAGTTTGACTGGTTATGAACTCTGATATTTGAGACATATTTGCCTAGGGAACCATCCAGCTTTGTATTTATAAGCAGAAACCATGGAAGTCGATAGGAAGGATTGTTGACTTTGAAAAATGTGGGTCAGACACAGAAATTCAGACATTCTGCACATCCTGACTCCTGTTTCTTTCCTAGGCATCACTCATGCCTGTGCTGCAGACAATAGTAACAATAGCCTGAATTCAATGTCCAGGTTCATTATTAAGTGTTCAGGTCTTTATAGCACCATCTTCTTAGCAGATTAGAAGTCATCTTCTCAAAGCAGGATGACACATAGGGCAGCATCAGGGAAAAGAAAGGAGGCTGAGGAACAACACAGCCCTGGTGAGAATCACTTCATCCAAGTCTGTCTTTAAAGAACAATAAATGAAGAGACATCTCTGGTGGGAAAAAAATAATCAAAACACAGGTCTGAGAGGTTTCTGAGAAGTGAACACATTCAGCCCCAGCCATATTGAACGTGTTCAAAGGAGACAGGGGTGAAAGGACAGCGGCAATAGGGTGGAAAAAAGGAAAGCAGCACATCAGAAGAGGATGAAGGGCAGACCCATAAAAGCAAAAGCACGAATTTGTCTTCACACAGGCACAAGTGAACTGTAATTCTGACATCTACATGTGGACTAGGCTTTCCCAAGAACGCTGGGGAAGAGAGAAAAAAGAGCAGAGCAGAGACAGAAATATCCACCAAAAAAAAAAAAAAAAGCCAGGCTTAGAGCAGGGCATACATTCTTTTCTGCCTTTTCCAGATCACCTTCATATCTTGCTCCTGTTGCTATTCTAGACAGAGATCACTGGGAAGTTCACATGATGCCGTGCCCAAAGTCAGAGGCTGTACAGGCAGGTGTTTCACACCAATCACTAGTGCTTGCCAGAAATTCAGCATGGGGTTTTCAGCCTGCTAAATTGTATCCTCAGGCCAGTGCTTTCTGCAGGGTTCAAAGTCGGTAATCTCCAGCTCCATCTAGTTTGCTTCCAGTGATCGTGCAGAGCAGACGTCAGCAGAAATGGGTTAGAGTCGGGTTCAGGCACTCGATTCCTCCCAGCTGGCTGAGATGCTCTTTGCCTTTTGTGCTCAGGATCTGATACACCAATGGGAAGAATGATTTATACAACTTCTTTTTCCCCCCCTCCCCCCTTCATTTTTGGCTATAGGGAGCATTTACTCCAAACCCTAAAGAGGTATGTGATTGCATTACAACTGGTATCTGTCAACCCCTTTATTAAAGGGAAGCTACAACACTATTTTTACTCAGCTTACAGTTACTGGATACTGCAGTGTTCCTTCGAGGAAGCTGGGCAGACATCTAGTGAGCAGTGGAGCTGGAGAGAGCACAAATCGATTACTCTAAGAAGGAAAAGCCAGCTCTGACAATCTGTGTCACAAAAATCACAAGTCTAGCCAGCAACCTGATGTGGCAAGATGCTTTTTGCTTACACTCACTTCTTTCATACCCCTGTAACAAAGCCATGTTATATCCCCAGATACATTTGCATTTTCACAAGTCCAAGAGAACTTCCTGACTGGTTTAAAAAAACAAAACGGGTACATCCTTCTCACATGATTTATATTCCAACAGACAGCACTTCCTAAATATTCAGACTGTCACACTTGCTTTCAGGGAGATACACCTCTTTCCTACTCTGGAAGTAACTGCTCCCTCTCTCCACAGCAAATTCCTGCTATTTGTTACTGACTCAAGGATTAAGAACGGCTGCAGAGCACAGGAAAAACTCAAGAACCTGACACGTACCAGTGAGTCAGTCTAGCAACAAAAGCAGTTTAACATCCTCTGGTGTGGGTCAATAAACGGAAGAATTTATGTAAGTGTTGAAAAACTGTTTCAGTATCGATGCTACACTGAAATTTCAAATTGACTCTGGCTTACACAGGGAAACACAGTAACCCTGCTCCTCCTGCAGGTGTTCCTCACACCACCACAACAGCACCTACAACCCAAAAAAGGCCCTTTTTGGAGGGGGGGGAAATGCATGTTTGGTCCTGATTCTTACTAAAAATACACGGTTCTGTCACTGACAACTGCACAGAGGCACTCCCCACCCGGGGTGTCCTTCACACCCATGGTAAGAGAAGTACAGCCGGATGTCAGGCATGCCAATTACCACTGCTTCCCTTTTACTACCCCACCTAAAACAACACCGAGAAATGAAAAGAGAGAGAGGGAAGAATTATGAGCTTTATAAGATCTTGTGTAATAAACACAGTAGTCCTCCATTCCCAACTATCAGATCTGCTGGCGGCACTACAATCTTAACAACGCTGAGCTTGTATGTGATAAAAAGACATAAGGCGAGCTAAAAGAAGGTGAATATATTTACAAGATAGTGCCAAGATCTCCATAACAAACAGTCATTAGCAGATTAGTATTATGAATCTAATCCAATTAAGAATTTCCTTTGCAAATGCCTGGAGGAGCTGGAATTCCTCTGGGAAGACCTTTCCATGTTGTGAAAGGCTCCCTGAGTCATGCCTGCAGGCTGACATACCAGGAAAGACCAGCTCTGGAGCAGCAGGAACAAAGCAGTGAACCCCACCTCGAAGCAAACCACTGCAGCCTCCTGATCCTGAGGAGTCACCTCAAAAACGGACCTCACAGAAGCACAAAAAAAAAAAAGACTTCTCAGTTCCACAAGTCGTGGTCAACATCAAGCTGGCACTTTCCTAAGGCAAGGTACTAAACCACAGAGGATTTTCCTTGTTCACAGCCTCCCACTGTGCCATTTTAAACAGCTTTGGAACAATGCGGGTGTTTGATGTAACACCAGCCCATGCAGCAGCCATGTCTAGAGGCAAAGCCTAAGTTAAGCAGTGAAACATCCCCTCCTCGACTTTGAATCCTTGACTTTAGAGTCCCAAAGCCATGCTCCTACCACTCCACACTGATGTTGGGAACTGCAGCAGAGACCCACGGCTCAATCCAAATCCCCAATTCTTGCCCACACTGCAAAATCTGCTCACGCTCAGTTTAACATCCACACACACAGGTGAGAGTGGTGGTTTGCAAGTCACCCAATCACGAGTTCATAAAATTCTTACTGTGAATGATTTGCTGAAGCCCTCAGCTGAAGTCCATAGATTTAGGCTGACCTTATCTGCCTTTGCACAGAGAGATTTAGGACAAAATAAGGAGAGTGAAAAATCTCATTGGTACAGCTTTGCTGAGCAGAGCTGCCAAGACTGATCATGTTACCACATCTGCAGGCGCACAGGCAGTGACCCTCCGCTCCCAGAAACCCAGGGCAATCACTTCCTTCCAGCCTAGGCTGGCCCCAAGGCTCCTAAAATATCAGAACCAGAGATACATAAAAACAAAAGTTGGGTTTTTTTTAAAAGCACATACTTAAACCAGTATTGTTTTAACAAAGTATCGGTTAAGATAGATACATTTAAATGTTGGGAACAGAACAGCTTACTCTGACCTTCAGTATGCAATTACATAAACATTAAAGTAGGGGGTTGCCAGTCATTTACTGTTAAAAAACTCCAAACAAACAGAAAGCCTCATAATAAAAACTTTCTGCACTTAAAACTACAAGCTTTTTTGAAGCTGTGATGTAATTCAATGTACTGAAACCCTGCTCCTAACCACTATTAGGTAGGAAGTTTGCCTCTCCAGCACCTTCCTGGACATCCTGCTACTCCTTGCAGCGGGAGATGCCTCAGACCATCCTAAGATTCACCTGAACCACCCGAGGCAGCCCAAGATGAACATAAAGGGAAAGATTAACAGACAATAGACTGGCCATTGTTTTGCCCCCCTCACAGACTGCATATTCATGTAAAAAACCAAAGCTAGAACAAATGCCAAAGATAAAGCAGGGCATTTTAGACTGAATAAGGTGGGGAAAGAGTTATCGATGTCCTACCAGCCAAACACAACTTTTTTCCATTCTTTGTTCGAAACACTAAAACAACCGTGACTCATAGAAAACACCCAAAACTCTGGTTTAACTTCCTCTGCTGCACTTTGCAGCTCTGTTACTCCTGTTCTTCGACACCAGCACTTGGGTGAAGACTGCCAAATCGGAGGGGAAATGAGCCAAACACTGCAAATACAAACACAAGGAGGTGTTGCAAGAAGTCTGATGGAGGTAGCAGGCCCCGGTATGGACACAATGCAGTTCTTCCAGCAGAGCAGTGAGGAACCCCAGCTAGGAGGAACCTTTTTGCTGGGCAGTGCCACAAAACTGGTACTGTCTGTTTACATAACTGGTCAGCTTTAGGGGACTGAGGTCACTCTGCCATGCCAGCAGAGCTGCACAGCCAGCGGCGAGAGATTTTACAAGAGGGACTTGAACCGCAGTATTCAGTGAGGTTTGTGCTTTTGGGCTCCTCCAACCAGAAACTCGGGCAGGGAGACTTTTAAAAAAATAAAAGGAGAGAGAGAAAAAAAACAAACACAAAACTGTTCTGTGTTGGTTCTCCCTCCTGTTGTCACTCCCCTCCCCCAGCTTGTTAACTAAACTTTTCCTCTCCCGGGGATCTTTCTAATCCTTCATAATGAATTTGCAACATCAGTCACTTTGCAAACTCGCTTCAATGTGAATCAAGTTTACTACAAGCTCAAGAAAACACAGGGAATTCTAACAATCACATTGCCAGGAGGAGGATATAAATGGGAAAGAATAGAAGTAGCACTGGAAAATTGGTTTTCAATCATGTAAAGAAGGAGCGTGCACCATCCCTGGGGGCCTGGGCTAAGGCAGAACATCAGGATGGAAATGTACTCTGCACTGTTACCCAAAGCAGCAGATTATGGGCAAACAGCAGAACCAAACACCAACTTCAGAGCTAAAAATCCCATGTTCTGTTTTCAAGAATTACTAGGGACCCAAAAAACCTCTCTCTGTAAATTCAGACCCGGAGAAAGTCACCTGACTGTGATGTTCATCCAAGTGTGTTGAAACTAAGTATCTGGCAGGGATTTCACACTTTCCTGTATCCCTCCCACCAGGCCAGCTTATCTGCAGCCAGGCTGGAATCCTCCGGACCCCTCCGAACTCTCACAGCACCTACAGCAGCTTTACACTGAACTGGTGATTCCAAAACGGAGTTGTGGGAAGAGCTGACACCCCGACAGATGAATTGGGAAGTCACTTCCACCCACATTAATTCAGGAGAGCAGTTGTTCCATGGTGTAACAACAAAACTTGTTATTTACCACCTCGGATGTGTAATACTATCAGACTCGGAAAGTTTTGGGAGTTTTGGCCAAGTGCCTTCTGTTTGCCGCAGAGGACAACGGGCTTAAGTGCTAAACTGAAGTTAAGGCAAACTGCTGAAGTTTGAGGGTCACACACTTACCTAGCAAAGCCAACTTTCTCACTACAGGCTTAAACAACGTGATACAGAAGAACCTTCTCTACACAGGAAGGAGCAACGTGAGTTCCTGGGAAGCTGAGCTGGGTTTGTCTCCAGCTGACCGCATGACTTGTGCCAATCATACCTCTGAAAATCCTTTTCTTTTACAATATAGCCTCTTCTATACAGCTGTAATCAACTGATCACAAACCCTAGACCAATTAAAAGCTACTTTTAAATTTTTGTTATGCTATATTGATAACAAATTCGACCTGGTACTAAAGCTTACAATAAATAGTCAGAGAACAGGTAAGCTGTTGCCTCAAATCACTTAGAGTGCCCCAGCAGTGCTATTCAAATGACTTAAACCAAGCCTTGCATTACAGCTGCTATTCTTTAAATATAAAAAAAGGAGGCAGAAAGGAAGTTGCAAGTGCTGCCTTTATGCCTAAGTTTATATCCAGAACGGAAGTTTACTTTAAGCAAGATGTAGGAGGTAAAGGGAAGACACACAAAAACAAAACCTGAGCATCCCTTTGAGACAACCTGGGTCACCTGAAGGCCATGGCCAAAGGTCTGACAAAGGTCCAGGAGGAAGGAGGGAGAACCAGGCCCAAGCTGGAGGCCTTTAGAAGAAGCCTTTCCACAGTGTGCCACCTCCCACAGCAGGGTCTGGGCCAATGTCAAAGGGATCGCTTGAGAAACCCCAGAAGGGGCAACAAATGGAGTGAAAGAGAGTTTTTAGAATTGCCCTTTTCTTTTCTGTTCTGAACAGTGACTAGTTAGCCAAAGATATATATTTTTAATATGTTTTTATGTAAAATTTTTACATAATTATAATGCAAGTAACTCAGGTACAGAGAAAGCTTTACAGGTATCTGATTTACCTGATTGTTTCCCACTCCCTAACACCAAACTAAGCCATGATATTTAGGCATGCACAAAGTGGTCTCATTTATGATCAGGTTTAACTAGGATTCAGGAACCAGGACACTCTACAGCCTTAGTCACACCTCTTCCATCCCAAAATGTGAAGTTTTAGCCATCGCTCCAGCCTCGCTAAGAGAAGGCTTAGGATGTGTTCATCGGCATCCAAAAGCAACTATGCCCGGCAGAAGGAAAAAAACCACCCTTAAATTAAAGCTCATCAAGGACACTGGATGAAAAATAATGATAATTACTATCCTTCTAGTAAATATTAGAGGATCTGCACTACCACCAGTAGCACTTCCTCAGGGTAGGAGGGATGATGTCATGGCTGCATGCTACAGCATTGTCGGGTTTGCCTGGCTACACGCTGCTAACGGGACACTCCCTACACAACTGTGACCGAACACTCAGCTTTCCTGCTATCAGCAACCAGTTTAATAAGTGTTCAGAGACCCTCAATTAGCATAGAAATGCAGAATAGGCAGCAAGCAAATGAAAATCAGAAAAAAGCAAAAAAAAAAACCAAACAACAGAGGAGGGAAAAAAAAAAAGAGCAGAGGAGACAGCTGTAACAGGGTGGCAAACAAAGCTCCAAAGCATGAAAGAGAGAAAGGAATGTGGTTAAAAAATCTCCCCTAAGGAAGAATACTCAGTACTCCCAAGCTCCAGCTGTTTGACTTGCCCCACTCCCTCCTCCACTCCATTATCCACTCTGGCTGCGCTAATTTAACACAAACCGCCCGCCTGTATCAACTGTTGAAAGGGGGGATTTCGGCAAAGCCGCCTCGGATGCATCCAAGCTCCGGGTGCAGAAAAACGAAAAACTTTGGGGCGGAAAGTTGAGGCGCTTTTGGCGTGGTGTCGCTTTGTGCCGGGAGAGCTTGGGAAGCTGTGAGGGAAGGCAGCAAGAGCTCATCCTGCTGCAGCCTCCAGCACCTCGAGCTCTGCCACCGCTTCCACACTCCCGGCCGGCAGCCAGATTTGCATGCAGAAAGCTCTGCCTTCATCAACAAAGCCACGCAGCTCCCAGCAAGAGCACCCGGCAGCCCCCCAGTTCACGGCAGACACCCCCACGGAGGAGACAAGCAGGTCGGAAGAGCAAGGAGGAAGGGAAAAAAGGAGGGAAAGGAATAAACCCGGCCAACATTAAAGTCTGGAGGCCTGGATTTCCACGGGGAAGGTATTTTCACGTTTGAGATACTGCGGGGAGCGCTGCGAGGGTTTGGAAGTCATATATGCAGCCAAAATGGCGCTGAGAATAAAAATATAATTTAAAGGAAGGTCGCCATATTGTAAACAGTGAGGCAGGGAGACACAGAGACAGCAACCTCCATTATTCCCAGCAGCTGCAGCAGCACGGAAGCGCTGGGAACGTCAGGCCTGGCGCGGAGACGCCACCAGGGCTTCCCCCTCTCCAGCCAGGGCCCTCCGGAGGGTCCCCCCCAAGGCAGGCACCCTTGGAGAGGGGTGAGGAGGGGAAGTTTCCCGCTGGGTGCGGGGGGGAGCGGAAGGCCGGGCAGGGGCAGCACCAAGGCGGCCAGGCCGCGCAGCCAGCGGCCTCGCTCCTCCTCCAGGCCTCTCGCCCGCTGCTCAGCACAAAAAGAAAGGAGGAGGGTGGACCCCCAACCCTCCAGAAAGCAGCCAGGGGAGGGCTCAGCTCGGCCGCTGTGGATTAGTCCCAGGAGGGATGGACCCGAGCGGGGTTGGCACCTCCTTTTTGTTCCGGTCTGCTCCAGGCGGCCCCACGTCCCCCCCTCCCCGGGAGCTAACGGGAAGCGGGAGCGGCCGGAGGGAAGGTGCTCTGGGCAGATCCGGAGGGAGAGAGCGCCAAGCCTTACCAGCACTGGAGGTGGAAAGCGGCGGGGCAGTGATCGCAGCACAGCAGATCCCCTCCTTCCTTGCAGCTATCGCAGCTATCGTGGTTAGTGGCCCTGCCACTTCGCCTGGGCTCCTTCTCGGGCCTCCTGCTCTTCTTCTCCCCATCTTCGCTCTTGGGGGGAGCCAGGAGGGCCTGGATTTGCTGCACATGCACACACAGACAGAGCGGGCTCTGAGGGGCTGCACGGACCCTGACCCGGCGCCCTTCTCCCCGCGCCCGCCGAGGGGACAGCGGCCCCGGGACCTCCGGGAGGGGA
>VZRO01006230.1:80044-95533 GCA_013397915.1 Daphoenositta chrysoptera
CACCCATGGGTGCAGCAGGCTCAGGGAAGAGGCCAAGCTTGGCCTTTCCATGGAGCCCCACATCCTTGCTGGGGCTGGATCCATTCCACCAGATCCTTCCAGCATGCAAACCCCCCCCCCCAAAACAGGGAGACCCCCCAGGCACATGGAGCAGGCAGCAGCCGCTATCACCAGCCAGAAATGACGTTTATTTTCATANAAATGAGGTTTATTTTCATACTGAAGTGAAAGGGGGTGGGGGAGGATGCACAGCTGGGCTAGTGCAAAACAGCCAGGCAGAGGTGGGGGGCTGGGGGGGTGACAAAAACCCAGGTGGGCACGTGGGACCCTGTCCCCATGTCCCCTTCCCGGCTGCCGGGTGGCTGCTCCCCAGGGCCCGGCCAGCGAGAGACGTCTTTGGCTCAACTAAAAGGGGTGTAAGAGGACGGCAGGGTGCCGGAGGGGGGAGTTTAAGTTATAAAAGAAGGAGCCAGCAGGCACTGAGGAATAAATCCCGGGTGCCGGAGCAGCCGACTCCGCCGCCAAGGACAGACAGGAGGTGGGAGGGTGGGGGGTGCAGCCAGCGAGCCGGCCGGGCTGCTCCCCCCATGGCTGGGGCCGGGGGGCGGCCACGCGTGTCCCCCCACCCCGCGCAGGACAAATACCGGCTGCCCGGGGCGGCCCCCGGAGCGGAGCGTTCCCGGGGCGGCGGGAGGTGGTGGTGGGGGGCTAGGCGGGGGTCTCGGCAGCCCGGCTCTCCGCCTCGCTGGCACTGGGGGAGCTGCGGGAGGAGCGACGTGTGCTGTCCCCGGCGTCCTGCTCATCGTCCCATCTGTCGTAGGTGAAGGTGTGCCGGGAGCTCGTGGGGCTGTGGGAGAGAGCGGGGTTAGGGGGGGTCACGGGGGGCTCCGTGTCGCCCCAGCACGGTTTGGCTGCTGAGCACAGCTCCCCTCCGGCTGCAGCGGGAGCTGCGGTGAGCCAGCACGCTGGCAGCCAGCTGGATGGAGCCTTGATTGCCTCCTTTTTTATTCTTTCCGAGATATTTGGGACATGCCTCGCTGCAAACAACTCCTGGCTGCGCTGAGCTGAGCCCCTGCTCTGCAGTGGGGCTGAGCTGAGCCTGCCCAGGAAAAGGCTCGTGGCCCTGGATGCCAACGCCAGCGCTCCCAGACACCCTGGCGGAGGGTCCCAGGGCTGGGTGCTGGGGGTGCTGCTCCCCCGGTACCCCATGATGCCTTCCCTGCCCCTGGGACAGGCAGCCCAACGGCGAGCACATTTCCGAAAGGCTTCTTTCCCTCCCTCCAGCCATTCTCCTATCCGAGCCATCAGAAAGGATGGAGCCTGCTCTGAAATCGCTGCCAGCGAGCCCCAGCAAACCCTCCCCTCTGCATCAAACAGCGTGTGGAGCCCCAAAGTCCTGCAGGTTGAGGCCATTCACACTCCGAATTCCCATCACGGGCACCCGACAGGGCACAGGACAACTCTGAGCCCCAGCTGCCCACCCTGGGTCCCCCCTCCATGGGTGCTGCGCTCCCCCATGCTCACACACTGCGGTGGGTGCGTGTTAGTACCCATCCCACTCCCGTCTGCTCCTGGGGGCTGTGCTGCCCGTCAAACCCTTAAAAATTTCCTGAAGGAATAAATCCAGATGTGTCCTGGCCGACGGCTGGGGAGCCAGGAAGGGATTAGCACTTCCTGGTGTCCCGCAGCTGCTAATCCTGAACACGCTGCGTGCTGGCAGCACGGGCAGCTGCCGGTCCCGCTGCGGCCGTGCCGGGATCTCCCCACGGATGGAGAAGCGTCGGGGATGCCCTGCAGCACCCCAAAAGCAGGGCTGCTGCAGGTACAGAGGGCTGCCCCATCCCGGGGTGCCCCATGGAGAACTCCGGAGTCAGGAGAGGGTTAGGGCGAGCGGTTAGTGGCACACGGGGAGGTTCATGCTGCACGGCACACACCGCTCCCACCTCCTGCCTCAGTCGCTCTCGGGACGGTACAGGTACTTCATCATCAGGCTGTCCACCTGCTTCTTCCGCTGCTTCTCCTCCTTCTTGCCCCGGGCAGGACGTGTCGGCTCCTCGCCCCCCGCCGCCCGCGGGCCCTTCTTGACACTGGAGGTGCTGCGGTAGGAGCTGGTGGAGCCGGAGGAGGACTCGGAGGAGGAACTGGACTCGGATGATGACTGCTGCTTCTTCTTCTTCTTCTTGGATTTCTTCTTGCTTTTCTTGGCACGCTTCTTGGAGCTCTTCTTCTTCCGCTCCTCCTCTTCCTCGGAGGAGCCCGAGCTGCTGCGGCACCGGCAGGTGTGCCGGGAGAAGTCGAGGGCGGACGCGGAGCGGCGCAGGCTGCCGGAGGGGCGGTCAGCGGCGCCCAGCGGGGCCGCACTCCGGACACTCCGGACACTCCGGCCGTCGTCCCCCGAGTCGGCCTCGGGGCTGGAGCAGCCCCTGGCCCGCAGCGGGCGGTAGCTCAGCACCTCCTGGATGGCGGCTTCCAGGTCGGGGTCGAGGTAGGAGCGGTGCCGCACGGGACGGGCGTCCCCAGGACTCTCCTCCTCGGAGGCTGCGCTGCGGGGCCGTGGGGGCACAGAGAAGCTGCGCCCCAAGAGCGGCTGCCCGCGGGACCCCTCGTCCGCCTCATCCAGGCGGCTGCGGGCCAGGGAGAGCCGCGATTCAGGGCGGCCCTCGGGCCCCCCGCGCCGGCTCCGCAAGCTGCCGGGGCTGGAGAGGGCGAAGCTCAGCACCGAGCATCCCTCGTCCCCATCATCGCCGTCCTCCAGCCCGCGCCAGGAGGCGGAGGAGACGCGGCTCACTGGGGCGGAGGCGACAGAGGCTTTCTCTACGTCGGTGGCCGAGAGGGACCACCGCTTGTCCAGCCCTTGGCGGGCCCGGCCGCTGGCGTCGGCGAAGGCGCGGGCGATGACGGCCGCCCGGTCCTGGGGCTCGCCGCCGCGGGCCGCCCTGCGCGGAGGGCGCTCGGGGGAAGGCGGCCGCTCGCCCAGGGCGCTGAACAGCGTCTGCTCATCCCCGCGGCCGCCTATGGAGTCCTTGAGGCCCGGCCGCTTCCTGTAGCTGAGGGAGCTCAACACGGACACCGGCCGCTCCTCGGGCTCGGGGCCGTCCGGCGGGGCTGACCTGCGCCGCGGCCCCGCACGCACCGGGGAGACAAGAGAGACACGGAGATGAGCGGGCGGAGCGGGGGCCGGCGAGGCGGCCTCGGCAATTTGCGTCAGCGGGAAATGGCATCGTGGAAAAATGTCGTGTAAATGCGGGAATTGTTCTAGCCCAGCACTTTGATTCCCCTTTAAAGTGTTGCCTTCAATTTATTTCATTGTCGGCTACCTGGAGCCGCTGCGTTTGATTCCCGACTTCAGAAAAGGTGGAATTATCTCCAATAACAAAATGTTTTACATCTGCACCGCTGAATAAATTAAACCAATTAACAGAAACCAGCTCAGATCTTTCCCCCCTGCTCGGCAGAGGGAGGGAGTCCCCTGGGACTCCTGGAGCCCTGCTAGGAAATTGGGTTTGGATAAAAGCAAAGCAATCTGTGCTCAGCAGGCAAGCGTTTTCCACGGGGAGGGGGAGTGGGGCTGTGTGCCCCAGCCCCATGCCGTGGGTGCACCTGGGCATGTCCCCCACCCCTGCCAACGTTTTCTGAGAGGTGTGGGGAGGGATGGGGTGGGGCTGCAGAGGAGGGCAGGATGGAGCAGGGAATCGGTCCTGGAGTGATGGAATGCTGCACAGAGCTAAAGCCCTGGGGAGGCAGATGGGGCTGTGGATGCCCATAATGCCTCCAGGGTGGGATGAGGGAAGGGGGACCAGGGAGGTCCCCTTGGCTGGGGGGATGTGTGTCCCCAGTGGAGACTGAGCCGCTCACCAGCATTAACCCTTCCCTGGCCAACGAACACCAGATGGGAACACGGCACCAAATCCCACATCCCATGGGCACCCACCCAGCCCTGTCCATGTCCCAGCACGGCTCAGCCTGTCCTCTGCCTGCCAGCCCCGTGCCCAGCCCTGCACCCACCTGCTGCCCTTCAGGCTGCCGTCATCCGAGAGCGCTTTGGAGGAGCCTTTGTTCTTGGAGAGCCAAGACTTCACCCCATCCACGCGCTCCTCCAGCTCCGAGTCCACATCTGAGTCACCGTCGCTGCCGGCGGAGCGGGTCAGGGTGGAAGAAAGCAAGAGGTCAGCATGGGGCAGTTTTGGGTACTGAAGAGATGAAAGTGCACTGGAAGGCACTGAACCCCTCCAGTACCCACTGCCTGTGTACCCTTGCATGGGTGAAACCCCACCCTATGGTTCTAGTCCATCTCTGGGACATAATCTGCATGCACATAGTTCAACCTGCAAGCCAGGGGCTCCCTGAAGCACCCCCAAACTACCGCTGTGCCTGCCCAAGGGGCTCTTCCACCCTCTGCCCAACATCTCTCCCTGTCACTGCACGGCTCTGGAGCTGCAGACAGCAGGGCCTGGCTTTGGGGCAGCAGGCTCCAGAAACACAGGAGATTTCCAGCTCCGGGACTGGGAAGGAAATAACTGGGTTCATTTTATAGGCTGCCGTCGCGTGCAGAATTACAGCGAGGAAGAGCAATGCTGATGGCCCCGGGTAAACAGGAGTTTAGCAGGCGGAACAGAAACGACTCTGGCACGGCGGGCTCTGGAGCACAGCGGGCAGATTTACAGCCCTGCCGTGCCCGAGAGCCCCTGATTTACATCCTGGCGTAAAAAAAGTCCTATCTGGCTTAAACCATCTAATTTATAACGGCCGTTCGTAACCATATTGATTGCCTTTAGAAAGAAGGTGCTGTCTGCATTGCAAAATCCATTCCCCCACGTTAAAAGCATCCCTGAATAAATCTCTCTTAATACCTCACCGCTTACTGCTTTCATTAGGGTTATGGCAGCACCGGCGGGATCTATACGGAAATTGAAGCAGTGTGGTCCCCTCTTGCCACCCTGCTCCCACCAGGCCACTCCAAGGAAGGGATGGGATCATAGGATCTTAAAAGGCCTTTTATCCGCCTGGTTTTGGGCTTATTCCCTGCCTGGGAATGATGGCAAGCAGCACAAGGGACAGGCTGGAATAGACCCTGTATATGAATCCTTCTCTTTTTAAATTCAGAGCAACGAGCCGCACTCCATCCTGCGCATCTCCCTCCCCTGCAATACATCCAGGCAACGCTGGGCTTGGGGGAAAAAAAAACAACAAAAAGACACAGAACGACACCAAAAAAAAACCCCAACGAGCCCCGAAAACAAGCTCTGGGGGCAGCTAAGGTTTTCTGACCAACGGAATTAAGCTCCACATCAAACACAGTTTATGTGCCGTTAGTTAAGCAGGACCCGGGTCGCGGGAGCGACCATGGATGGGGGTATTAATCAGTGGCAGCAGCATTGCTGCCCCATGCTGACACATTTGTCATCAGCCACGGCAGAGCATCACCCCCCAGCCCATCCCAGGGGCTCGTCCCGTCCCCATGCGTGGGATGTGGTTATGTGCTGTGCCGTGGGTGCTGTTAGGGCATGCAGAGTTGGGCCAGTGGCATGCAGGACCCCGGCCCCTGGGGGTGAGGTGGGGGTTAGGGGAGGGGAGGAAGGAAAGAGATGCTCCTCACAGTTTACTCTTTCTTTTCTGATACTTTGCCACCATGTCCTGCAAACTGGNGCAAATTAAATGGTGGGGAAGGGACAGGGGAGGGAAGTGAGGCTGCCCTGTGCCCCTGGAGTGGGGTTGCACCCAGCTGGATCCCAGCAGCCCAGGTTGGGTGCTGGAGTGTATCCAAAGACAGGCAACAGAGCTGGGGAAGGGTCTGGAGCACAAGTCTGATGAGGAGCAACTGAGGGAGCTGGGGGGGGGGGCTCAGCCTGGAGAAAGGAGGCTCAGGGGGGACTTTCACCCTCTACAACTTCCTGAAAGGAGGTTGTAGCCAGGGGGGTCAGGCTCTGCTCCCAAGGAACAAACAGTAAGACAAGAGGACATAGCCTCAAGTTGTGCCTTGGATATTAGGGAAAATTTCTTCACCAAAAGGGTGGTCAGGCATTGGAACAGACTTTCCAGGGAAGTGGTGTAGTCTTTCCATGGAAACATTAAAAAAATGTGTGGATGTGGCACCTGGGGACATGATTTAGTGCTAACATGGCAGCACTGAGTTAATGGCTGGAGTCAATGATCTCAGAGGTCTTTCCCAACCTAAACAATTGTATGATTCTATAATTCTATCCTGGGCTGGGCTGGATCCCAGCATCCCAAACCTCCTGCCAGCTTGTGCTGCCCTGGCTCCTGGGGCTCCCTGGGCTGTTTCCAGCCAGCTGGCAGGATCCTGGATGCATTTCAGGCACCTCCACAAGTGGCTGAAGCTCAAGGGGGCTGCGGGTGGACGGAGGGATGGATGCACAGGTGCATGGACTGATGCCTGTGTGCACAGATGCCCGATGCATGGATGGACAGACACGGGTGCATGGACAGATGCACGAGTGCACGATGCACGGATAGATGCACAGACAGCATCCTGCCAGGGCCAGGCAGAGCCGAGGGATCCCTGTGGCATTTCCGAGGTGGCGAGGGGAAGCGGTGACCCCCAGGGAGGCGCGGGAGCCGGGCCCAGCTGCTCTCACCTGTTGATGAGGTCCTCATTGCTGTCGCTCTCCATCTCATCCTCGATGGCCGCCTGCAGGTCCCCGATGCGCTTGAAGGCCAGCTTCAGGTCTGACTGCAGGCTCTGGTTGGCGGCTTCCAGGCTCTCCAGGTCCATCTCCTGCGGGGAGGGAGCGGGATGAGCCGGGTTCCTCAGGGAACACCCCCTTGTGCCCTGCCTGGCCCTATCATGGGAGCCTCACCAGCTCGTGCTTCTTGCGGCTGGCTTCTGCCTCCTTCTTGGCCAGCTCGCCCATCTCCTCCTTGACATCGCGGAGCTGCCGCTGCAGCCGCTTGTTCTGCTCCTTCTCCCGGTTCTCGGCGGCCGCGCGCTGATCCCGCTCCTCCGTCAGCTTCTCCATGTTCTCCTTCAGCCGCGTGGCCAGGCTCTGCGGAGCAGCGGGGTCACCCCAAATCCCGCCACGGGCCTCTCATCCTGCAGGTCCACCCTCACCCCAACACCCACCAGGGTGAGGTGACGACGTATGTGAGGACGGATCCCACTCCCATAAATTTACACAAGGAGATGGAGGAGAAACCACCCCCTCCCAGGGCCAGGGAAGGGGCAGAACAACAGCAAGGGCTTTGTTGAATTGGAAAAATAGATTTAACTGTGTGTGAAGTAATTAAAACATGTAACGTAGGGAAAAAATAGCTCCCGTTCTCCCCCAGCCACTGAGCCAGCCGCTGCATATTTATGGCCCCGGCAGAGAGAGTGGGGAAGGAAATAATAGCTTGGAAAATATGAAGAGGAGAGCTAAGCTGCCGCGCTCCCCGGCAGAGCTGCGGAGGCAGAATATAAAACAGGCTGCGTTCGCGGGACTGGGGAGTCTATAATTTCCCTAAGTCGATGCAGGGAAAGAGCAGCACTTTGCCGGGCTGGGCGGTGGATTACTGTTATCAGTGCTTGCAGGGAGCCTTCCCCGTGGAGACAGGGATGGGCTGCCAGAGGGGGAGGGCTGCAGTGTGGGGGGTCCTGGGGAGGGGAGGCGCTCAGCGGACCCTCAGGCAGCTTCATTATGGTCCTGTTGCACCCCTGTCCCAGCTGGAGCAGAGGGAGAGCCCCGTGACTACCTCCAGGCGCTTGACTTGCGTCCTCTCGAACTCCAGCCTGGTCTCCAGCTCGCGGATCTTGGCCTCCTGCCGGCTCACCAGCGACTTGTCCACCATGGACTGCTCCAGGAACTCCAGCTGGCTCTGCAGACCTTGCAGCTGTGGGAGAGGGCACAGCCTCAGCCTCGACCACAATCACCCTGCCCCCCCTGCCACGCTGTCCTGGAGGAGAGCTGCTGGCCGTGCAGCTCCCATCCTGATGGAGAGCTTCCCACGGGACTGCTCTGCACCCCCACGGTGCAGGGGGCCCTGAATGGTGTGGGCAGCAGGTCTCTGGGTGTCGCCCACTGCCCTGGCTTCAGTTGGGGTGCATCCTCACCTTCTCCTGCAGCTCCTGCTTCTCCTTGCTGACCTCCTCCAGCTGTGCCTGGAGGTCATTCATCTGCGCCAGGTCCCGGGATGCCTGTGGGACACACCGGGGCCATCAGTGGGGATCCCACTGCGCTGGCTCCAAAAGGGACATCTGAAGGGGGTGGGGTGGGTGCAGCTGCTGCTCCCCCTTCACCTGGGCCACTGCTGCCTTGTGCTTCTTCATCAGCTCATTCATGTCCTCCTGGTCCTCCTCCAGCCGGCTCTGCACCTCATTCTTTTCCCGCTGCAGCCGGCTCAGCTGCTCCTCCAGCTGCAGGGAGCCACACGTGTCTCCCGCTGCATCCCGGGAATGGGGCACTCATCCCCCAAACCCACTCCAAACAGCGTGGGGGCACCCTGGCTGCAAATGGGGCATGGCCCCAGCAGGGTTCATCACACCCCAAACCCACTCACCGCCGCCTTGGCCTTGGCAAGGTCGTCGATCTGCAGGTGGAGGTCCTCGATCTCCACCTCCATGGATTTGCGGGCCTTGACGGCGGCCGCGCAGGTGAACTCCGACTCTTCCAGCTGCAGGGATACAGCTCAGTGCCTGGCCAGGGAACAGGGGCACCTCCTGTCCCTCAAAGCCTGCAGTTTGGGGAGGGTCTGGATGCACACCTGGTTCTTGAGCTGGGTGATCTCCCTCTTGCTGGGTGCGTTGTTTTTCAGGTGGTCCAGCATGATCTGGGCGTCAGCCAGCAGCGCCTTCGTTCTCTTCAGGTCCCGGCGCAGGCGCTTCTCCGTCTCGAAGTCCCGCTGGTTGGCCTGTGGCAGGGGGAGCTTTGCCACGGTTCCGTGCCCGAGGGGTGTCCATCCCACCAGGGCCACCTCAGGGTCCCCAAAGCAAGGCAGGTGCCCAGCTGCCCTTCACCCCACCTGCTCGCTGACAGCAGATAACTTGCTCTCCAGCTCCCGCTTCTCTCTCAGCACCTTCTGCTTGTCCTCGTACTCCTCCTCCAGCTGCACCTCCATCTGCTTCAGCTGGGGGACAGCCAGGGGCCAGCCGGTCAGGGCGGCGGGGAGGGGTCATGACCCCCCTCCTCACATGTCCCCACACACCGGGGACACTGGGTGACCCCACCGGCCGGGTGTTTGCGCAACCACAGGCACACAGCCCGGCGTGAGCTGGCCGGGGCAGCAGAAGGACTGGTCGGACCCGCCGGGCCGGTGGAGCCGGGCTGTGGTCGGCTGCGTGGGAGCCAGGTGCTGCGTGACGGTGCCCGGCTGGCAGCTCCCAGCACCCGGCCAGGGCATGGGGATGCATCCCAGGCCCTCCTGGGCAGAGAGGGGCTGCAGCCGAGCCCTACCTTCTTCTGGCATGACTGCCGGATCTCCTCCACCTCCTCATCACGGCTCTCCACCTCCTTGGCGTGGGTCTGCCGCAGCCGCTCCATCTCCATCTCCAGCCGCAGCTTCGCCTGCAAATGGTGGGGATGTGGTCAGAGCAAAGGGGACGTGGGGACCCCTCCATGCCACTCTCCAGGCACCACTCACCCTGAAAACCCCCCGGTCTGAGGCCAGCTGGGCTGCCCGCCCCATGGTGACCTGCCGGGCCATGGCACAGAGGGCCAGGAGCCGTGTTGGCTGTGGCAATGCCTGGCCTGACACCGGGCTCAGGGCGACCGCCTCCTCTTCCCAGGCAAGCCCAGCCCAGGTAATAACAGCCCTGCATGAAACCACCCCACCCAGAAACCTCGCCCCTCCCCGCCGTACCTGCTCCAGCATCTGGATGGTCCCAGCCTGCTCATCCAGTTCCTCCTCCTGGTCTTTGACCTTCGCCTCCAGGTCCCTCAGCTGTTTCTTCACCTTGGCCAGGGAGGCTTCGTCCTTTGACTCCTGGGAGGAGATGTCCTGCAGCTCTGCCTCCAGCGCCTCCGCCTTCTGCGTCAGCCCTGCGATGTCCGAGTCCTTGTCCTGTGAGAGACAGGGTCACCGTCAGCCCGGGGCACCCGGCGGTTGGGAGGCTGGGGAGGGGGCCGGGGGCCACTCACCTCCAGCAGCTGCTTGAGGCCGAAGACCTCGGCCACCAGCACATCCTTCTCTCGGCTCAGCTTCTCCCGCTGCAGCCGTTCCCGCTGCGCCTCCTCGTGCGCCTGCGAGAGCTCGCTGTCAAACCTGCGTGGGGAGAGCGGGGTGAGCACTCAGCACCCGGGGGACTGATCCTCAGCCCTGTGCCAGGGGCACTGCACCGAGCATCCCCTTCCCTCGGCAGCAGGCACTGCTGTGCCGCCGAGTGCTCGTTTGAAACACACTGTTGATGAGTCTTTAATTGCAGCACGGCGGCACCGAGTCACTCAGACACTCCTCCCGACGCCTTTGCTCCACGCTAATGGGGAGTGCAGCACCTGCAGCACTGACCCCAGCAGCACCTCAGCTGTTCTCCAGGGCCAGCACGTGCCCATGGGACTGTGGCTGCCAATGGCAGGGACTTGGCTACTCCGAGGCAGCTGGGGACACCCAACCCACCAAGCAGGACATGGAGGGGTCTCCAGGAGAGATGGGCTCTTGCAGCAGCTCGGCTCCCACAGCTGCATCCCAGTGCTGGGCTTCCATGTGACATGGCACTGGTCCCATCCCCGAAGGGGACACACGACCCCCCAGAGGGGACACAAGCCCCTGGTGGAGGAGTGCTCAGCACAGCCTGTAGGCAGGCAGCACTGTGGCAGTCTCTCCCAGTGCCCCTGGGATGGGATCAGCCGGGTTTGCTCCGAAATCACTGCCTTTGGGGCTTGGAAAACAACCCTGCGCTTGAGTTTGTGACCTGCGTTAAACACCTCGGCAGCTAATCCCCATTTTTCCTTGCGCTGGGTAATAAACAGCTGCATTAGCACAGACTCCAATCCGCGGAAATTGAAATTAATTAGATTGGATTCTCTCGCTGTATTTGTGTGTGCGATCATTACCATAATGAGATGAAAGCGTCCCTGCTGCTTAATAACGTTAGCAAACTTTGGGGCTGGGAGAGGGGACGGGATGGCAGCGTGTGCCGAGCGGAGAAGCGGGGCACTAGCAGCCTCCACCATGGGGCACGTCCCCACATGGGGGGATATAACTCAGCTCTGAGACCCCCAAAGGGCATGGGGATCCCCCCCTACAACAAACACATCCAACTCGGGCAGCCCCATCCCGCTGGAGACACCTCAGCCAAGTAGGAGCTGGTGAGGTGCCCAAATCCCTGCTAAAATGGTAATGCCACTTCGCCAGAGGCGTGTCCCCCGTGTCCCCCCCGCCGCCAGCGCACGGTCCCCACCTCCGCTGCTTCTTCTCCAGGTCGTGGTTGCGTCCCTGCTGTCCCTCGAGGTGCAGCTTGGTGTCCTGCAGCTCGGCAGCCAGGCGCTGGCACTTCTTCTTCAGCTGCTGCAGCGCCCGCTGGCTCTCCTCGCTGTCCGCCTGCAGGTCCGCCAGCTGCGGGCAGAGGTGGGCAGGGCAGTGAGGGCTCCGGGATGTCCCCGCTGTCCTAGCCACGCTGAGGGGACCAGGGAGTCCCCAGGGCTGAGCCCCACTCACCTTGCGCTCCAGCTGCCTCTTGCCCTGCTGCTCCACCTCCAGCTTGTCCTCCAGCTCCTGCTGCAGCCTTTTCTTGGTGAAGTCGATCTCCCGCACTGCCCGCTCGTATTTCAGCCGCCATTCGCCACCTGTGTGGGGAAACGCGGTCACCAAGGGGCTGCAGGGGTGGCACGGGGAGAGAGGACACTGCAGGGTGTGCCAGCAGCCAGCACTGGAGGCAGGACAGTACCCGAATCATCATCGTCGAGCTCCCCGTTGAGCTCGGCCGCCCGGATGAGCCGAGCCTCCATCACCTCCATCTCCATCGACTCCATCTGCTTCTTCAGGGCATCGTACTTGGCCTGGGAGGGGACATGGCCATGGTGAGCACTTGGAGGGGACAGGAGACACTGCGAGGCCGGGGAGGGGCACATTTACCTGCAGGTCCTTCATCTCCTTCTCAGCCCGCAGCCTCTCGGCCGTCTCGGCGTCCAGCAGCTGGGAGGCCGACTCGCCGGTGTTCCGCTCGTCCGTCAGCTCCGAGGTCAGCTCAGTGATCTGGGGGCGGCAGGGGGCACGGGGCCGTGGGCTGGGGCAGGCTGGCACGGCACCGTACCCCATCCCGGCGGCGGCAAGGACCTACCCTGCTCTCCAGGCGGTCGCTGTTGAGCCGCAGCTCGTTACGCTCCTTCTCCACCTTCTCGAGTTTGCTCTTCAGCTGCTGGATCTCTTCCTGCAACAGAGCGGGCGGTGAGGGAGGGGGCAGGCGCAGGGAAGAGGCTGGCGGGGAGGAGGCTGGCAGCTCTCTGCCCCTCCCCGGCACCCCCCCAGCGCAGGATGGGCAGGGTGGGGGCTCCCCGGGGCTGCTCTCCCCTGCCAAGGGCTGGGCAGGGACTTTCCCCAACCCGCTCCGCCGTCGTGCCGACTCCAACCCCATAAATGGTGTCGAAATGCCAGGCAGTCCCAGAAAAGCTGCAGAGGGGTACCCACATCCCTCGGGAGAAGGAGTGGGAGCAAATCCACCCATCAGCAGCTTGCTGAAGGGTTTGGGTGCATCCAGCCCAGGTGGGGAGGGAGGGGGCCCACCAGGATGCCCAGGGACCACCAGCCAGTGCTGTGGAAGCATGTCTGGCTGCTAGCATCTTCCTCTCTCTTCCTCTGGTCCCAGCACAGGCTGGGGGGGCAGCAGGGGGCCCAGGTGCCCCCATCCAGGTGCCCCCATCCAGGTGCCCGTCCTGGCGGGTCGGGGTGAAAGCTGAGCCAGGCAGCAGCTCCGTGCTCGGCGGGTGCACCAGTGTCTGGTTGCCAGTGCGAGCGGAGCCCCCGCGTTTGCCTCTCGGCACACGGTTTCATTTCCATTCTCCACGCTTGTAATTGGGCTCGAGCAACAGCCGGCTCTCGGGATGCTAATGACATGCTGATTTGCAAATTAGGGAGCAATTCGAGCCTGGCGCTCGGGCAGACGTGGTCCTGCATCTCACCCCATCATGGGCTCCTGCATCCCGACCCACTGTGGGATCCTGTATCCCAATCCACTACAGGATCCTGCATCCCACCCTTCCCTGGGTTTTGCTTCCCGCCCCACTGCAGGATCCTGCATCCCACCCCACTGCAGGCTTCTGCATGTGACCCCACCACGGGGTCCTGCATCCCACCCCACTGTGGGGCCCTGCCCAGGACCAACGCTCCCCCAGGCCCTCCCTGCTCCACCCAGCATCCCCCGGCACGGATACCCACGTCTTTGCCACGGATCTGGTCCTCGGTGAGCTGCACCTGGATGAGGGGCCTCACTGTGGTGAAGAGCTTCCACCAGGGCCAATCCTTCACCCCTTTGTTCTTCTTGATGTTCTTCTGCACGCACCGGATGGCCAAATCCTGGATCTGTGCAGGGCACGGGGTCAGCACGGGCTATGGGGTCAGTACAGGGCCACCAGCAGGGCAAAGCGGGGAGGGTGGGTGCTCAGCACCCAGGCATGCTTCCCTTCATTAGCATTTGGGCTAATTGCACCAGCAAATCTGCTGTTTGATCCTCTCCAGCCCCTCTAAATGCTAATCCTGGGAAGGCAAGGCACTGTGAGATGCCTATTTTACACCTTCTCTAATGATAAAAGCAGGAGCTGAAGTGTTGCTTCATCCTTCCACGGCGATGCCCAGCAGCCTCCCTGCCGGTTCCCCCTGGCCCCCCGGTTCCCCCTGGCCCCCCACGGCTCCGGGGGAGGCGGGAGGAGGAGGTGCTGGCCCAGGAGGCGCAGAAAGGCTGCGCTGCCCATTTTAGGCGAAATTGTGCAGCAGAGCGGGGAGGGGAGAGTCGCTGGGACGAACCTTTCTCTTCTTGAAGTGCTGCCGTGCCAGGAAGCCCCTGCACGCCGCCTGGAAAAGGGTGATGTTCCTGCTGGTCTGCGTGTCCCGCTGCTCCTCCAGCCTGGCCAGTGATCCAGCCCGGAAAAACACCTGTGGGAGGGGAGCAGGACTCGATGGGTGCCGGCATCCCTCCGGCCACACCGTGCCACCCTCCCGCTGGTGGGGACGTGTCTCTCCCCTCCGCAGCCACGGGTCCTGTCCCACCGTGGGGTTTTATTCCCCAGGCACGAGGAATGCCGTGGGTGGGAGCGAACAGTGCTGCCCTTTTGCTGTCCCACCGTGCCGTGACGCACAGCCCTGCCCACACCCACACCCGCTGGCGTCGGGCACCGTACCCGGCTCAAGCCCATGTGGTAGCTGCTCTTCTCCAGGTCCAGTGACTCCAGGAGCTCCTCCACTGCCTGCAGGGAGGGAAAGGTGTCAGGGCCAGGCACTCCAGGGTGTAGGGGACTCTGGACCACAGCAGTGACTCTGACATGGGGCACGTACCCGCTTCTCATCCACCACGATGTAGTTGCGCCCGTGCTTTTTGGTCAGGTGTGGGGCCAGGACATCAAAGCGCCGCCTGAACTCCGCAAACACCATGTGGTCGGGGTAACCTGGGGAAGCAGGGGAGAGTGGGGCTGTGTGGGCAACCAGGATACCTGGGGGATGGCCAGGGACAGCCCCACGTGCCCTGACATGCTGCGGCTCATGTTTTGGGAGAGCTGATGGTCACCCCACGTGACACAAGCTCCCCTTATGGGGTCAGGCATAGCTGGAATGCCCTCAGCCTCCCAGGGAGGTTTTCCTTGGCTGCGTCCTCCAGCAATTTTGGCCGGGATCTGAAGAGAAAGTGGCCAAATCCCTCATCGGGGGGAGAGCAGGGACACGCGTTGCCTGTGCAAGTCCTGCTCTGGCTCCACTCTGAGCCACAGCCAACTCCTGCATCAGGCTCCAGCACTGAGCCTCCATATCTTAATTAACGATGAGGTATTGATGGGGACATTGACCCCGGCACGGCCGGCTGGCCACGGCCATCGATCCAGGAGGTGTGCAGGTGGCATCGATTTCCAATCACGGCAGGAAGGGTCCGGCCTCCAAGCCATAAACCCTTGGCCGGGTGGCTGGCCAGCCAATGTATCGATAAATGCTTTGCTGAGCACAACCCAGAGGCCCTCGTTCCAGTGGGACAGGGGCTGGATGCCAATGGGATTGCTGCCAAGAACCGGAGGCACCGGGGGAGACACCCAATTAAGGCCATGCCTGTCCCCAGTGCAGATAACAGCCCCGCAGGGGAGGGGGGACAGGGACAGGACCACCCTGGGGAGAGGATCCAGAGTTCAGAGCAAGGCCACGTGCTGAAGGGATTCCTGGGGGTCTCTGGCTCTCCAGCGAGGAGATGCAGCCAGGACCTCCGTGTAATCCAGCCCTGGTGGCGGTGCCAGGGCTCACCTTGGCGGTACATGCGGAGGGCGTCGAGCAGGCGGGAGCCGCGCAGCTGGGCGCGCAGGAGGGGCACGTCCAGCTGCATCAGCCCGGCCTCGCAGCGCTCCGCCGGCAGCTCCAGCTCGCTGCCGCTCA
>VZRO01006230.1:95540-116720 GCA_013397915.1 Daphoenositta chrysoptera
CGCGCGCCCCCCCGCCGGCACGGCACGGCCAGGGGGTCCCCGCCGCCCCCCGCCTTGGGCAGGAAGCAGTGCACGAAGTGGAGCTTGGACTTCTTGATGCTGTCGATGAGGGCGTCCTGCGGGTGCGGCAGAGCAGGGTGAGCGCTGAGGTGCAGCGGTGCCCCAGCCGGCTGCGGGGATCCCCCTTGACACCCCCTCACTCACTCACCACTTGCAGCTTGATCTGGATGCAGAGGGATTTCTTCTTGACGGCGGCCACGCCGGTGGTGAAGGTCTTGCGCATGCTGGTGGCCCGGCGCAGGGCCAGCTGGGAGCCGCCCTCCAGCCCCGCCACCGAGCCCGACAGCACCAGCGCCGAGCCGCCGCGCCCGGCAAACAGGCTGCTGATCCCCTTCCTGCGGGGCACGGAGGCCACGTCACCCCCCAGCGTCACCTCTTCCCCCCTGCCATGCTCCCACCCCAGGACGCTGCTCACTTTTGGGACTCCTGCAGCAGGACAGAGGCGTTTTGGGAGGCTGGGTTGTGCTTGACGTAGTTGAGCCATCCTGTAGCATCGTACTCCACCCAGTTGGTCCCCGAGCTGTGGCCCAGGAGGAAGTGTCGGGGCTTGTCACTGGGGAGCAGCGGGTTGTGCCCTGTGGGGAAACAGCACCAGTGGGCACAGCCCCAGGGACCAGTGCTGCATTGGGGCGTGTCACAGAATCCCAGAATGGCTTGGGTTGGAAGGCACCCTAAATATCATCTCACTCCAAGCCCCTGCCATGGGCAGGGCCACCTTCCACTAGAGAGGTTGTTTCTGGTCTAGTGGACACATCCCCCTGGTCCCAGGCCCCCCTCCATACCTTTTTTGGCCCCTTCCTGGGGGCCGTAGTAGGAGAAGAGCCGCTCCAGCAAGGTGTCCTCGTTGCCGCCCGGCTGCAGCGCCTCCTCCTCCAGAAGCCACAGCAGCCCCCGCGCCTCGTCCGTGCGGGCCAGAGACCGGACCTGCAGGGTCACCACGCTGGCAGCTGGTCTGGCACACCCGGTGTCCCCCAGGGCAGGGACACGGGTGACACAGGGCACCCGGGCCACGCAGGGAGCGTCCAACCTCCCACCGTGTGAGAGGGCTCCTGCTGAGTGGAGACCCAGCAGGGAAAGGGTCCATACGGGACACTGGCAGCGCATCTCACTGAGGTGGGAAATGCAGTGCTGGGCTGAAACCCAGCACAGGGATGGTGCCAGCAGCACCCCCAGGCTCTGCAGCCTCCTCCAGCAGGGACTGGAGGACTTCAGGGACTGGAGAACCTTGGGGACTCATGGACAATGGGGACCTGAGCACCTTGAGGACCAGAGCCTCCTGGGGACCAGAGCACTTCAAGGACTGGAGCACCCCAGAGATCACACACAGGCTCCAGGCCCCCTGCCCAAAGCACAGGCAGCTCCCAGGACAAGAAGAGAAAACCATGCTGGGGAACGCACCAGGTATGTGGGCTGCACACACACTGGCACCCATGCTCTCATGGCCAAGCATTCAGGGCAGCCCCTTTCCTTCCCCTCTACCACCAAAGTGCCAAAAACCTGCCCATCTACTGCTGTGGATGTGGCTGGGAGGAAGAACGGTGGATGCTTACCAGTGCCTGGTGTGAGGACTGGTCTACAGCAGCTATGGAGCCAGAGGAGCTGGGCTCAGCATCAGCCAGGGCGAGCTCTATGTTCTCCTGGTGAGGGGGAACAGAGGCAGGTGAGCGCCCACACCACAGAGCAGCAGCAATAGGGATCGTGAGCCCATCAGGGTGCTGGTCTCTATGGGGTTTAGGGTGATGGCGAGTGCTAAGAGGGGACCAGGACACATGGAAGGGTCCCTGTGGGCTGTCAATGCTGAGATGGAGCAGCAGCAGTGACCATCATCACCACCCCCAACAGCCACTCCACCACCTCCCAGCCCAGCCCTCCTGTGCCACATTGCACAGCCAGCACAGGAGCCCTGGGGGGAAAGCCCTGGCCACCGAGGATCATGACAGAGCTGGTCCAGAGTGACCACTGGGTAAGAAACCAGGAGGGACACGCAGATGTTCACGTGGGTGTGGGAGGGCAGGAGTGGAGGAGGCGATGGCAGCCCTGGGTGTCCCTGGTACCTCCTTGTATTGCTCCAGCTCGCGGGCAAAGGTGCGCTGGTGGAAGAGCTGCTGCAGGCGCTCCTGGGCGTAGTTGTGGCAGAGCTCCTCGAAGGCGGCCCCCCGGCTCTGCCCCGCCAGCTCGGGGTTCTGCGCCCCGGGGGTGTCCACCACCGTCACCGAGCACACCGAGTGCTGGCTCGACTTCAGCGCCCTGCGGGGAGCACAAAGAGACACAGCGGGGTCAGTGGGTGCTGCCAGGCACCCCCAGCTCTCCGGCTGATGCCTCGCTGCCAACCCCCCCAGGATGTACCTGTTGAGGAGGGAGATGAGGAGCGTGAAGAGCTCGGAGTACAAGCCAGCTGCCATGCCCTCCAGGCACTCCAGCGCCGTCAGCTTGGGACCTGGCCAGAGCAAACCTGAGTGTCCCCAGCCCGGCATCCCCCGGGGCCATCTGCTGTCCCCTCCATACCTCACCCTACCTGTGCCACTGTCCCCCAGGGGAGACTCATCGGGGCCCTGGCGGAAGGAGGTGGAGCGCTGCAGGGTGCCCTTGGGCTGGTGCTTGAAGATGGCAGAGGAGAGCTCCTCCAGGCTGCAGCCCAGCAGGTACGCCGCCTTCTGAGCCCACTCGTGCCGTGCAAACTGCTTCCTCCCAGCTGAAGGGTGGAGAAGGGGGCTCAGAGCCAAGCAGGGCACCCCCAAAAATGGGGAGCATTTCCAAATAGGCCTGAAATGATCTTAGGGACCCACAGAGTAGGTTGGGGATGATGGGCACAGTGAGAGAACATGTTTTGGGCTTTGAGGAGACAGAGATGTTTGGGGTCTAGAGGAGACAGGGGTGAATGAATGGCTTTGTGCTGCTGCAGGGCTGAGCCTGGAGCCACACGGGTGTGAAGCACGGACCCCTCGCCACCACTACCCAGGGACCGCTGGGGCTCTGAGCCACCCCACGCGGGGACACGTCCCTGCTTGGTGACACAGCCGCAAGGCAGCCGGACAGACAGAGAGACACGGACGCTGGGGGTGGTGGGAGCAGGTTAATGGTGACACACAGGGACACGGAGGCGGGATGAGGGTGGCACGGGGGGGAGGGGGAAGCCAGAGACACGCGCGGAGAACGGGACTTTACCTTCGTCGGCGTCTGCATTGCAAAGGGCAGCATGCACCATGCGAACAGAGACAGGGGTTAGAAACATCGGCACGCCACGGCACGGGGGACACCCTCCTGCCACCATGCCACCGCACATGCCATGCCTGCCCCCTCCCCAGGCAGCGCTGCAGTGACAAACTGTGACCTGTGACCCTCCCCTGTGAGCCCCCCGCACCATGGGCACTGCTGGGGAGCAGCTCGGCTCGGCCCCAGCACACGGGGAGCCACTTTTGGATCCAGCCCGGGGCCAAGGAAATTGTGGGACTGGCTCTGAGCACCCCCAGTGTCCACGAGGCGCAGGGGAGGCTTCAGCAGCAGCAGTGCAGACTTGGGGGTGGGATGCTCGCCCCGAGCAGGATGCAGCAATGCTCCCCCCAGCAGGATCTGGGGTTTCCCCCCATAGCAGGCTCCCATGGAAAGGCTCCGGAGCTGCCTGAGCATCCCGCTGTGGTGGCTGCAGCAGGGCCCTGCTGCCCTCTAGTGCCCTGAGAGCACCCCATGGGCCAGCACTGCACCCCAAGAACACACCTCAGGCCAGCCCTGCACCCCAACGTGCATCCAGACCCCTCTGGTCTCTCATTTCTCATTCCCAGCTCATCTTTTCCCCCAGGGCTGCAAATCCCTGGGTGCAGCCACCAGCTCCAGGTGCCCATTTTGGGGGTGCCATGCCCAGCTCTCCCGCCAGCGTGCAGCACCACAGGGGCTTCCAGCACAACAGGCAGGAAGAGAAAGTCACAGGGGGAGAAGAGCAGCTCCCAAAGCCAAATTTGCCATCCCCAGGAATGAGAGCAAAGCTGGTGCTGTGGGAGACTCACACCCGTGGTGAGCTCCGTGTGCCAGGGCAGCCCTGCCCCACACCACCAATGGTGCTGACAGGACTGGGTTGGGACTCCTCATGAGCAGCAGGTAAATTTGGGGCTCCCAGGACCCAGCCAGGGTCAGGGTTGGTCCCAGCACACCAGCAGCATCCCAAGCCCCCATTTCAGCCCCCAAACCAGCATCGTGTGGCACCCGTCAGAGCAGAGCCCTCCCCACTCCCATTACCAGCTCCATCTGCCAGCGGCTCTGCGAGGAGGATGGAGGGAAAAGTGTTACACTGGGAATGGGGGACAGCCCCCCACCCCAACTCCCTCAGGCCCCACCCAGGCACCCACTTCCCCAAATTGGCAGGGGCCAGCCCAGGGTCTGGGTGTGTTGAATTCCCACCAGTTAATGAGACCACCACAACCACGGGGACAACACTGGGTGCCCCAGAGCACCCAGGGTGGCAGGGCACTGTCACTCAGCTGACACAGTCCCCCACCCTCTCCCCCAGGGCTTGGCTGCACTGCAAGAGACTGTTTGCAAAGTGCCAATGATGGCTCTGGAACCCCTCACATCCATCAGTCCCAAACCTCCCCTCATTAATGGCTCCCAGCTCGTTACCTTTGGTTGCCCCGGCGGCTCCCAGGTGATAAATGGCTCCCAGGATGAGCCAGAAGGCTTTCTGCTCATCTCCTGAGATGCCCATCACCTTCATGGCTGCCAGGAGCTTGCTGAACTGCTGGGTTGCCTTCTGCTTTTCCTCTGGCTGTGGAAAACAACAGGAGCCGTTGGTCTGGGAGCCCAGCTCTGCCTCCCCCTGCACTCAAATGGGCCAGAGACCCCCATCTTCCCCCACAGCCCCCCATGGCAACAACCTTGGAGGGGGGCACGATGCCGAAGACATTGTTCTCTGCCAGGTGGTTGAAGTGAAGCTCAGTCCTGCAGGGATAAACACGACGATTGGCCCCATGGGGGAGGTCCCAGAGCCCCCCTGACAATGGGGGCCGTGCCCTCCCCCCCAGCTCACCGCAGGGTGCTGTCAGAGCAGGCCAGCAGGTAGTAGAAGACATTGAAGGTGGCCTCGTTGGCCGGGCGCCGGGCCACGCGCAGCTTCTCCAGCAGCAGTGTCTGGCAGAGGTGGGAGAGTTGGGAACTGTCCCCAAGTGCCCCGCTCCCACTGAGACCACCCAGCCCACCCCAGCCTCGTCCTTGCTGCCTACCCAGGGTCCCCATGGAGTTGTGAGGGTGTCCCTCCCACTGCAGGGCACCATGTGAATGCAAACACCCAAGAAGCCCATGAGCATCTCTCCTGGGTGAATGCTACTACAGGAGCATGGAGTGGCTCTCCTGGATTTCAAGAGCTCTGCTGTTATCACAGCAGGGAGGTGTCTAGAAGACACATCCCCTGATTTTGGGACTAACTCAGCAAGGACAGGGAGCCCATCTGATCTGGGTGTGAATGAGATGACACCCAGAGAGAACGAGAGCAGGATCCAGGCTGCTGAGCGCTGTGAGCATGGCTGGGGATCTGCGGCAGAGCTTGCAGTGTAGAAGCCAGCAGGAGAGTCATGGAATCATGGAATGGTTTGGATTGGAAGGGACCTTAAAGATCAACGAGTTCCAAACCCCTGCCATGGGCAAGGACACCCCAAACCAGGCTGCTCCAAGCCCTGTCCAACCTGGCCTCGAACACTTCCAGGGATGGGGCAGTTACAGCTTCACTGGACAACACTCCAGTGAGAATGGACTGGCTCCCACACCAAGGGGAGCCACGCTGGCAAGGATGGACCAGCTCTCATGCCAGGGGGCCACCCCGGCCCCCTCACCTGTACGGAGGCAGATGCCACCTGCCCAGCCTGGTCGAAGTCCAGCGAGACGATCTGGGAGAAGCGGGTGGCATTGCCGTTCATGCTGGTGCTGCTATTGCCAAAAGCCTCCAGGATGGTGTAGAGAGCCTGCCACTTCTCCACTGCGGGAAGAGAAGCGGGCAGTGCAGGGGCTGTGCGGTGGGCAGGGGGCCAGAGCCGGCCGGGCAGGTGCTGCTGCTCCCTTGTGCCACAGCAGCCCCCAGGAGCGTGGCGAAGGCGCCGGCGTGACACAGTGACGGCCCCTTTGGCGCGTGTCCGGCGGCTGCCACGTGCGCGGGGCTGTGACCGCAAAGCGAGGGGCGCGTGCAGGCAGGAGAAGGGGACTCACCGGAGAAGACCTTGCCGGTGCTGCCGGCGATGGTGGCGAGGTACTGGACCAGGTGCTGGCAGTTGGTGGTTTTGCCGCTGCCGCTGGCGCCCAGCAGGACGATGGCCTGGTCCTGGCGGCTCATCAGCATGCTGCGGTACGCGGCCTGCGCCACCGCGTAGATGTGCGGGGACGTGTCCTCCCTGCGGCACCCCTTGAACATGTGCATGACCTGGCGGGGACAGGGAGGGGAAGCGGGTGGTGGTCAGCACCCCGCCACCCCCACCGCCCCCTCTGCACGTTGCCCGCTGTTGTCCCCTCCAGAGTCCCCTCGCAGCAGCGTCACCTTCTCAGAGTACATGGAGGGGGAGCTCAGCGGGTTGATGATGACCATGGTGGGCCCGGCGTAGGTGTGCAGGAGGTTGCCGCCGTAGCGCTGGCGCAGCGTGTGCAGCGTGCTGGACTCGTTGAGGTAGAGGAGGCTGGCGAGGTCCTCCACACGGTCGCAGGACGGGGGGTTTGCCTGGCAGCGAGGTTGGGGTGGGGTGGGGGGGGGCAGGCGGGGAACGGGGCTCTGCCCCGCCGGCCCCCGCCCCGCAGCCCTACCTTCTCCACGTCGTCCTCCTCCACCTCCAGGACGGCTCCATCGTGGTCCAGTTTCACCTTCACCTTGCCCTCGGGCAGGGGACTGCCCGCCTCCGGCCGCAGCTGGCTGCCTGTGAGGGGCACAGGGCACTCAGGGGGGCTGTGCTGGCATTCCCCCAAGGGACACCGCAACGGGGTCAGGGGGGCTCGCTGTGCCACAGGAAGGATGGGGTGCTGTGCCCCGGCAGTGCCCCTGGCTCACCCAAGGAGAAGCCATCCCTGTGCACCAGCCACACCTTCTCGGTCTCGTACCAGGCCTCCTCGGCTGCTATCTGCTCCTCCGTCTTGGCCTGAGGGACAGCAGACGTGGAGAGGTTGTGGTCACCTGCCCCCTGCCCGGTCTCAGCCCCTCCCCACACCCCTGGGGCTGGAGGGAACAGGGCTGACTGGCCACAGGGCCATGTGCTGGCCAGCCAGGCCACCTTCACAAGCCACAAGCCCTCCCAGCACATGTCCCCAGTTTGCCTGCTGGGGGCACCCCGGTGGGCTCAGGGCTGCAGAGACCACCAGGGCCCTGCCACAGCTTGGGACAGACATAAAGACACAGTGACCCACAGGCACATTCACAACGGCCACCTCGGGCGAGCCTGGAGGGGCCGAGCTCCCAAACCACAGCCCTGAGAGCGGGCACCCATGCCAGCCACACGTCAGGATGCAGGGACACCAGACATGCTATGGGGACGTGGCACATGCTGCAGGGACATGCTGAAGGGACACAGAACACGCTGAGGCACACAACGGAGGCACGCAGGACATGGCACAGGACTCTGACATGGGAAATGCCGGGCTGGCGTGGCCGGCACAGCGGGGATGTCCCTGGCACAAGGAGAGCAGGACGAGCCCCAAAGCCAAACCTGAGCTGCAGCAGGGACGGGGCCAAGAGGAGCTGCCGGCGCATCGTCCGCAGGACCCTGGCGAGGCCGAGAGACGGCGGTGAAGGCGAGAAGGGCTCGGCCCTGCCCCGCACACAGCACGGAAAGAGGCGGGGGGTAACGAGCGGGGGCAAAGCACCGCTGTGCCAAACCCTGCGGGCGCTCCTCGTGCCACGGCCACCACTGTGGACAGCAGGGTGGCAAGTCCAGTGCAGTGCTGGACATGCACGGAGCTGGGAAGGACGCCGGCCATGAGGCCGTGCTGCCAAAGCCTTGGGGCTGGGGGTCACTGCGCTGACCCCGCTCTGAGCTCTGCCAGCACCACGTGCCACAGCTGCTTCGGCACGAGCCATGCATCCTGCCAATGCCAGCACTCTGCCCCTTCACACCCTGCTCCACACCCCTGCCCGCCCCTGTTGTGCCACCTCCACCGAGGGCACCCTCCTGGAACATCTGGCTTCCTGGCACAGCCTCGCTGGGGAGGGGAGAGGCACCCAGCCCTGGCTGCCCTGGCGCCCGCCGGCCCCGTGGCAGCCCACGGAGCAGGGTGGGATGGGGAAAGCCTTACGCTCCAGCACGAGGCGCGGGCGCAGACGCCAGCCCAGCGGCAGACAGAGGATGGCAGGGGGTCGCTGGTGGAGGCAGAGGGCTCCTGAGGACGGGGGTACAGTACCTGGCTGGGAGCCGAGGCGGCGGCGGCGGGGTCCAGCTAACGGCAGCAAGGAAGGAGGAGAGAAAGAAGAGAGGGGGTGAGAGGCAGAGAGCAGAAGCAGCACCCTGACAAGGCACAGGGCCCCAGCATGGCCATGATTCACACAGCACCTCCAGGACATCATCCATCCCAGCCAGCACAGTGTGCCTGGGCCCCCGCAGGGATGCTGGCAGCTCCCCATCCCCAGCACGCTGGGCTGGGCAGTGATCCCCAAACCCACCAACAGCCCTGGTCATCCATTCCCTGCTGCCAGTGTCACCCAGAGTTGGACCACAGGGTTGGCAGCCAGACACAGGGGCACAGTCACCATGTGCAGAGCACACAGCATGTCTGAGGCAGCCACACACTGCCCACAGCTCCCCGTCCCTGGGAAGGCGACACGCAAGCACCAACACCTCTGGAATTACAGAAGTGGTGAAGATCCTCTCCAGCCGGAGCTGTGCCTCCTCGGATGGGCTCAGCAGGGACGCGGGGCCAGGGGAAGCAGGGTCAGGGGCAGCCTGGAGGCAGAGCACCATTAGCTCCAGGCCAGCTGCCCCACAGCCCTCACAGCCTCAGCACATGGGCACCAGCAGGGCCATTGCAAAGGCTTTCCCAGCCCTGCAGCCCATCAGTGCTTGGGGCAGGTCCCAGGGTGAAGGCACAGCTGGGTACCAGAATGTACCCACAGTGTCCAGGGACCTGGGTCCCCTCTCCTACACACCTGCTGGGGGGCAGCCGGGGCAGTTTTCACAGGGGTTGGCCGCTTCTCGCTCGTCTGCAGCTTCTTCTCCACATGAAATGGAGGGGAGACAAGGGGCAGCATGATGGAGTGGCCACAGGACACACGACTGCCCCACAAAAGTGACTCCCACCCACACCACACATCCCGAAACCACTGCAAACCATGCAGGTGAGCTCACACCATGCTGCACTGGGGCACTCAGAGCATCCCCCGCCGTGCACACACAGGTACCTTGTGCCTCTCCAGGGCCGTGGGTTTCAGAGCAGACGCCTTTGCTGGCTCTGCTTTCCCTCCCAAAGGCTGCACTGGTGGCTCTGGCTTGGCTTCAGCGCCTGGGGACGGGGACGGCTTTGCGTCCCCTCCAGCCGGCTCACGGGACTTCTCCTGCCTGTCCCCCGGCCGGAGCCGCGGCCGGTGCTCCTTGGTTTTGCCTTTTGCCATGAGGGTTTTGAGCCCCTCTGAGATCTCATCCTTGGGCTCCGGCTTGGCAGGGGCTGAAGGCACCACAGCGGGGGGAGGTGGCGGGGCCGGGGGAGCCGGGACACCGGTACGGCCTGTTTCCTCCTTCCTTGGGGGTGGCACTGGCTCAGGAGATTTGGCATCTCGCCCCGGCTCCTTGGCACTGCCAGTGTCCTCCCCCGGCAGGACTTTGCGGACCACCTTGCGCACCACCCGGACCACCTTGCGGCGGGACAGCCCCTGGCCGTCGTCTCCCTGTGCCTCAGCGGCCGGGCCCTCCAGCCCGTTCACAGCTGCCCCGTTCAGCACCGGCTCCGGGCTCTTCCCTCTCCCTGGAGGTGGCTCAGGGCTCTTCACAGGCTCGGGGCTCTTAGTGGGTTCAGGGCTCTTCACAGGCTCAGCTTTCAGGGGCTCAGCTTTCGGGGGTGCAGATGCTGTGTCCTTCGGGCTCTCTGACTGCAGCCACAACGACACCGGTGTGAGTGGAGGTCCAGCCTCCACTGCTCTTTGGGACGTGGTGGTGCCCAGGGCTCTGCCCTGCCACGGAGCACAGCTCCTGGCCAGACCCCAGCACTTGGGGACACAGCGCCCTTCCCCACCAACCTACAGCCCCACAATGGATCCCAGGGCAGGGAGCAGGGGTGACCTCCCTGCTCCACACACAGTGACCCTCAGGCTGCCAGTGCAGGGGTAAAACTCAGTGCTCAGGGCATCACTAAGCCCATGACCCTGCATGGTGTCCCCAAGCCCTGTCACAGGGGCTGTTCCCACCAAGGACAAGCCCCATCCCCAAAAGCTCCACCCTGCCCGTGCCCTGTGACACTTACAGCCCCATCCTCCTTCACGGGTCTTTTCACAGCTAAAGATTTGTCCTCGTCCTTGACCTGAGGGTCAGACAAACAAGAGGAGCACGTTTCAGCCCACTGTGGGGCCTCGCTGCTAGAAAACCCAGTGGGATCATCACTCCATGCCAGCCCAAATTTGCAGCCCATTGCAGGGACAAGGACGCGTGTCCTTCCGGGCTTCCCATCAGCCAAAAAAACTGGGGTGAAGCACAGAGATGCACCCTGGTTATGGCAAACCCCAAAGGTGGGAGAGGTGGCCTGGGCCCTCTCATCATGTGCAGCCAGTGAGGGAGCTGGTTCAGAGTCCCACCACCGCTCCTGCAGGACTCTGTTATTCAGCACGTCACCTCCCTCCGGTGTCACAGCACGTTTTAAGTGTCACCAGCTAATCTCTGCAGCAGCCGCACGTGGGACATGCCAGATCCCTGCTGACCCGGGGAAACCAGGGGCCTCTGGGAGGGGGTGGGCGGCCAAACCCTGCCCTGAGCCGTGTCTCTGAGTGCCAGGACTCGGCTGTGACACTGTGGTGGCAGCGCGTGGTGCATCCTGTGGGCAACACACCCCGACTCGCCATCACACAGCAGCTCCCGGTGGCAGGTGGCACTGGGGTGGCTCACACCGTGTTAGGGGCTGCACCAGCCACTTGCAAAGCTGTTAGTGATGGTGTTAGTGATCACATGCATGGCTGTGTTGGTGACCCCAGCCCTGGCCAAGCTCCCGATTGCCCAGCACAGCCCCTGTCACGGCAGCACAGTTGAGTGCTGCTCCAAACACGGTGCCAGCACTGGGCAAACTGGGGGAGTCGGTCAGCAGCGTGACCCAAACGTGGGGTGCAGGCAAACATGCAAGAGACACTTCCCTTCTGCTCCCAGAACGCAAACCGGGATGAGAACGCCATGGTGATGTCTCATGGAGCCGCAGCCCTGGCTGGGGAGAGAGGGAGAGGTGAGACGGACTGGGGACAGCACACAGAACGCCAAACCACGGCACAGGGTACAGGCGTGGTGCCCTTCCCCACCCGGGATCCTCAGGAGTGGGGGTCTGAGCCCACCTGGCCCTGCTCAGCATACAAACAGTGCCCACAGGAGGGGCTCTGGGGACAGGCAGGTGACTGGTCTGAGACGGAGCAAAACTCACTGTGCAAAAAAAGCCCCTTTAGTCAGGCTGCAGGACCGTGGCCCCACTCCCCTGAGCGGGCCAGCCCGCTGCGGTAAGCAAATGCCAGGGTGAGGGAAGGGATATTTTCTGCCCCAGCTCCCTGCTTGCCCTGACAGCCGGGGTTTATTCTGAGCCTGACCCCGTGCCAGCAGCTGGGCAGCTCTGGTGGGACCTGCTGCCCTGGATGGCACCCGCTCTCCAACCCCGGGTTGTGCCTGGGGCCACTGGGGAGAAGTCCCCTCCCAGGGCCAGGCGTGGCACAGGGGAGCACCAGGCCACCAAACCAACCCAGTAGTCTGAGAGTACATCCCTGAGGGGTCCCCTGTCCCCCCCTGCCACCACCATGGTGTGAAATCTCCACGGGGTCTGGAGATGAACCCACCCACGGCTCAGAACCCCCAAACCCTCTGCCCACAGCACTCCCACCTCCAAGCAGCCTGGCACTGCCACAAAGGTCTCCAGAGAGCACCGGCCACGAGGTCCCCACAACAAACAACCCCCAGCCACCAAAGCTCCCAGGGGTGGCTTCAGCCTCGCAATCCCCGATCCCAGCACCAGAACCATCTCCCACGTGCCCCCCTCGTGCTCCCCCAAGCCGTGCTGGCCACGCCGGGGGTCCCCACCTTACCGAAGGAAGCCAGGAGCGGGGTTTCTGCCGGGGCGAGCGCGGCACCGCACGGGAGAGGCACTAGTGGGGCGGCAGCCGGCAGCGGGGACAGCTGGGCTGATAGGGCCACCCTAAAAATAGCCGAGGAATGCGAGGGCCCCGCCGGCGCAGCAGCAGCCGGAGGGAGAGCTGGGGGGGGACACGCGGGCAGTGGGGCCTCGCCACCAGCACCGTCACCGCCGCCACAGCCAGAGGAAGTGATGTGGGCTCCGCCGCGGGGGAACGGCCCGGCCTCCGGCCTCCGTCCGCCCGGAGAGAGTGGGAAGGACACCCCCAAGCCAAGCGCAGCTGTGGAGCTGGGGGAGCCAGGGAGGGCTCTGTGCCTCAAGGGATGGGGTTGCACACTCCACACCCCGGGGTGCCCGGTGTCGGGGCTGGGTTCCCGGTGTCGTGCCAGGCGGTGCGACCCTGACACTTCTTGTTCCTCCTCTGGATTTCTCATGAGCACGAGTTCCCCCCAAAATGCTCCTGGGGATGGATAGCACCCCAGGAGCCCACAATAAAGATGTTTTCATGGCAAAGCAGCCTCTGGAAGTCCGGGGTCTCCCTGGAAACAGCGGGAGTGGGGCAGCGGACAAGGGGCCGGGGGTCGGGGGCCTCCCTGTGCGGGGGCTGCCAGGAGGAGCTGGTGACAGGGAGCCAGGCACGCTGGTGGCAGGGAGGAGCAGCAGTGACACAGGCATGGCACACTGGGACCCCAACTGGCAGCTGAGCAGGTCCCTGCCCCACTGAAGGGAGACAGATGTGCCCTGAGCAAAAAAACATTCCCAGGGTAAGCAGGGGGCTCCAGCCTGGCACACCCTGCTGCACAAGGGACATCAAACACCCTTGGCAGGGCTGGCACAACACAGCAGAGAGTACCTGCAGTGACACAGGAGTCCCCAGGTAGCGCAGGATTGGAGCCATCTCCACTGGGAAGCCCAGCCCAGCTGTTTGGTGACAGCAGCATTTCTGCCTGGCCAGCACATTTCTCTCATTCCTTCACCAGGAAATTCGGCAGACACGTGCTGGCCCATGGCTGAGCCCACTGGACACAAACCCCTTCCAAGGACCCCTCGGGACCCCCCAACAGTGGGACACCACAGCAGCACCAACCCCTCAGTGAGAGCAGAAAAAGAGCCAAACCAAGAACTTCCCAAGCATGGAAAAATGATAAAAGTGCCTCTAACACAATGAGAGTCCCAAATCCCACCCTGGTGGGACACAGGGAACCCAGCCACACCATGGCACAGTGGCCTTGCACCCTGGGGACAGCGACCTGCAGGGTCCTGGGTGCCGGTGGACAGTGGCACACAAGTTTGGCCAGCACAGCCACCGGATGCCTGTGGTCCTGCTGAAGCACTGGAGCGGTCAGAGGCGTTTCTGGAATATTTCTGCTGGGCCGGCGCACGCCTGGGCCCTGCCTGAGGAATTTCGCCGGTAAATAAATAAATACGAGTGTGGAGCCGAGCCAGCCCAGCTGCCCCACACTGGGAGCAAGGCTGGGACACGGAGGGGGTTTCACCCCATCCCCAATACCCGGCCATGCTGTGCCACTGGCTGGCCCCCCGTCACCCCACAGCACTGACAACCCCACAAGATGCAGCGGGTGCTGCCCCTGCCCAGCCGGGTCCATGGGGACAACAAGGGTGACTCAGCACAGACCTGGTGAGGGGGTGAAACCCCCCATGGTGCACAGAGAGCCCAGCACTATCCCACTCCAGCTGGGGAGGGGCTTCCAGAGCAACAGCCCAAAATATGTCTATAATTTCCTGTTTCAAAAAGGATCATTTTTATTTAAATTAGGACCAGAAACATTCCAGGGAGCTTAGTGGGGCCTGGGGGAGAGCCGAGCCTCCCTGTGTGCCAGCACCTTATGTGGGGGACCCCCAAGTGCACCCAGCACCCCAGTCTGGGCTCCCTAGTACCAGCAAAGCCACAGCGTGTCACTCTGGTGCACCACGCAGGAGGAGGAGGCATCCTGTGCCGGGAGGTGCCTGTGCTGCAGTGGCAACCCCAGGGCACGGTCACTGCCAGCCCTCTGCCAGCTCCCACCGGCCGATGCCGTCACACCACACCATGTTCCGGCACGAGGCTGCACGTTGCAGCCTCTCCCATGCAGCTCCAAGGGCACCGGCGTCTCCTCTCCCCCTTCCCAGCCCAGCCCCACGCTCCTGGAAGGCACAAGCGCCTCGCTGGCCCCGTGTGCCAACATCCAACGCACGCCTGCCTCCGTGCCAGGGTCACAGCTGTGCCCCGTGTCCGCGGGGGTTATCCCACCAGGGGTTATCCAGGCAGCACTGCCCGCTGACTCCTGCAGGGCTCCGGGAGGAGCTGCGGGAAGCCACCGCTCTGGCTTGGCGCAGACTCCACCCCGCCGTGCCGGCATCTGCTCCAGGAGCACATGGGCCCTGTGGTCACCCTCACGCCATCCTGGCCACCATCCCGCAGGCACAGGGCCTCGCCATGCTCAGTGTGGCTGTCCCCAGTGCAGGCAACCTGCTCTGCAGGCACAGGCACCCTCCTCACCCAAGGAAGGCTTAAAAACATACTCAACAAGTCCAGCTTTACGCTAAACAACGCCACGCTGCTGCACCCATGGAGGGGGTCCAGCCCTGCAGGCTGCTGGCATTTGGGGGGCTCTGCTGTGGGCTGGCCAGGACGCTGGTTAGCCTGTGGCAGGGTCAGCAGTGCTGGGCAGCAGGCGTGAGGGATGTGGGTCACCCAGCCATTAAGTTTCTATTTATACAGCAGCAGCAGCAGCCGCGTACGCAGGGCTGCGCACGCCGGGAGCAGCTCCCGGCCCCTGGCACGCTCTGTGCCTGCCCCAGTCCCCGGGGAGGATCCCAGTGGGGGACGCCAGCGTGGGCAGTGGAGCAGGCAGTGTCCTTCTGCAAAGCAGCCTTTGGAATTTCCTGGCAGTGAGGAGCAAAGCTCCCTTCTCAGCTGGACCGTGCTCCGTCAGCAAAGAGAGATAGGGACAGACTTCCTGCAGCCAACGCAGAGCTGGGCTCTCCTGCGGCCCCTCTGGCAGGAGGAAGACCCAACCCAACAGCACCCTGAGCACCTTGGGGGGCAAAACCCACCAGCGACGATTTGCATGACCTGATGCATCACTGCTGCACCACAGCCTCCCACACCTCCCTGTGCGTGGCTCCTGGCCGGAGCAGCCCCAGCTCCCGCTGTTTCCCACGGCCCCTGCCAACCCAAACCCCCCCGCGAGGACGCTGGCGCTGGCAGAAGCCAGGCCCGGCGGTGCCCGCGGCAGGGACGGCGTTACTCACATCCCAGGCAGCACGGCGCGTCCCCTGGCCGCCCCGCAGCCAGCAGCGGCTCAGCTCGCTCAGCTCCAGGATGGGCTGCACCTTCAGCTGCACCGTCTCCCCCGACTGCCGGATCATCTCCACGATCTCATCCCGGGATTTGTTCTCCACGTTCCGCCCGTTGATCTCCACCAGCCGGTCGCCCGGCACCAAGCCCAAGGCCAAGTCTTTGGTGCCGGCTCCGGGCTCGGCGAAGTGCACGATGCGCCGGTACACCTGCCCGTCGGGGCCCCGGTCCAGCATGGTGGTGCGGCGCAGGGAGAAGCCGAAATCGCCGGTGTTGCGCCTCTGCAGCTCCAGCTGCCGTGGGGTGGAGGGCTGGGGCGGCACCAGGGCGGGCAGCCGCAGCTCGGCAGGGAACCTCTTGCCGACGAGCTCCGGCACCCTGGCACGCAGGGAGGTGGCGGGAGGGGTGCGGGGTTGTCCGGGGGGAACCCCCTGCTTGTCGAGCGGGGTCTCCAGTGCACGCACCTCCACCTGGGGGGACGGGGCTGCCGAGTGCTCAGAGGGCGTGGAGGTCTCTGAGGTGCTCTCATCCCGGCTTTTCTGGGAGAAGGAGAAGCGTTTGACAATCACCTGGGAGTTCTGCTTGGCCAAGGAACCGAACTTGGCTGCCCGCTGCAGCACCGAGCCCTTGAAGTTGGTATCGTCCGCCTTGAGGTCGTCGCTGGAGCTGGCCGTGCTCAGGTGGCCCGAGTCCAAGATGACGCTGCCCCGGTTGCTGTCGGAGTCGATGTCCGTGAGGTGCAGCTCGGAGCCACTGGCCACTTTAATGGGGATGGGGTTGGAGATCTCCAGGCGGGTCTTGGAGTCCCGCTTGGAGGCACGGTTGAGGTTGAAGAAGCCCCGGCGCATGCTCATCTCCTCCAGGCTCCTGAGTTCAGCTGCTGACATTCGCTCTTTTTTCTCCTTCTTCTTCTCCTTCCGGGCCCCATCCTTCTCTTTGTCCTTCTTCATCAGGTTGAACATGGTGATGGGGGGCTCGGGGCGCTCTTGCCCCCACGGCAGGGCACTGGGTTGAGGTGCTGGTCACGGCACGGCCGCCTGTGCAGAAGGACAGACAGGAAGGGTGCCATCAGAGAGCAGCACGGCCAACACTCACCCACCACCCTTCCACCCACCCCACTGGTCACCCCAGCTGCCACCCTCAGCCCCTGGGTCACCCCAGCTGCCACCCCCAGCCCCTGGGCCATGTCCCAGTATTCCCTCCCTCCCCGGGGACTGCAGCACCACAGGGCTGAGACTGCCCCAGTCAATGTGTCCTCGCCCTGGCTGGGCACCAAGCCCCAGGGATGCAACAGGGATGGCCCTGTACCCCCAGGGATGCCCCAAAAGAAGGCCAGACGCTTGGCAGGGCCTGGCACCAGGCCTGACTGCAGGCAAGACCCTCAGCAGCTCAGGAACCGTTTTGGTAGAAAGGGAAGAAAATATCCCGGTGGCTTTTGCAGCAGTTACCGCCGGCACCAACACTCCCCAGGGTAAAACCTCCATCCCATCCAGCCACCAGCGTCCTGCCTGCTGTTCAAAAGCCCCTTGTTGAGGAAACAGAGGCCTTTCTGCTGCTCATCCTGGCTCTGGCCACCGCAAACCGCAGGGACTGCCGTGGGCAGTGTCCCCACCAGGGAGGAGCCGGAAACATGGCCTGGAGCGAAGGTTGCTCTAATAAACAGGAACCTGTAAAATCACATCCCTCCCAACACTGATAAGTGTCTAATTTTAGCCAGGGCGACGTAGAGGCTCGTGACGCTGCCGGCGACCTCCAGGAACAGTCGCTCTTTCATTCGGGCATCCCGCGCAGAGCGGGGGGAGCGCCCAGCTTCCAGTGGGAAAACCACGGCCAGGCTGAAAACCCAGCTCCCTCCTGGAAAACCCCGTGTGCACCCAGTGTCTGGGGACACCCAGTGCCTGGGGGCACCCACAGTCTCACGCTGCATGGGGTGCTATGGGTCTCCTCTGCCCCTGGGGTAACTGGTATCCCCCCCCAACCTCCATCGAGCGCTTGGGCAGTGGATAAACAACTCCAAAGTGGAGCAGGCGGCTGGCAGCGCCCGCGGGACGGGCTAACAGCTATATATAACAGGGCAGGAAACTGCACAGGAACTTAACCTCAGCACAAAGGACAACAGGAAAGCTCCCCACGTTTGAAGCATCTGCTTTAGAGCTCTCTGACGGGTGTGGGGACAAGGTTTGGGATGGGTAGTGCTGCCCACGGTGGCAGTGCAGGCTCTGTCTGGGGTGCATGGATGTGCTGTGCTGTGCCAAGCTGCACCCTGGCTCCAGCACAGCATCAGTACTGCATCACCATCACTGCCTGGACCATCTATCTCCCCTGCAAGGGCACACGGTCTCCACTGCCCTTGAACACACCCAGTGGGACAAGGGAAACCCATTTTCCCCTTGGCAAAGCCATACAGGGATGGCAGGGAACTCCCTGAACCTCGCTGCCCCTCGGGGCCAAGGCAGGAGCACACGTGCCCGGGAGAGGCCTGGCCACAGGGCGGGTGAGGACAGAGCTCTGCAAGCCATGGCACAGTGTTGGCCCTGGGTGTGTGATACCTTCGAGGCAGTGAGGGGAAGCAGCCCGAGGGACAAGGTCAGGCTTGCAGCTGCAAGGCTCCTGGCCATGGCCAGAGGGGCTGCCACAGCTCTGCCCACACCACCCAGCCCCGGGGCACTGGCTGCTCTGCCTTCTTCACAGCACCTGGGGCTTTACCCAGACCCACAGTGGGAGCTGGGCAGGGCAGGACCCCAAAACACATGGAAACAACCCAGTTCCTTTCTCCTCTCCCAGAACTGCTGGCTGTGGGGTGATCACTGACCCGAACCAGGGGACAGCACAGCTCCTTCTCATGACCCACAGCAGGTGCTGCCACAAAGGGCCCCATGGCCGTGCCATCCTGCGGGCTGCTCCCCTGTGCCACGGCCTCAGCACAGACAATGGCAGGGAGGGAACCACCTGCAGCTGTTCCTGTCCCCTCTGTGTGACACGTGCCACCGATACCAGAGCTGCCCGGGCATCCCTGAAGCTGCAGAAAGGGCTGCACCCCTGGGAGCACCCAGTGCTCACCCCACGGCAGGGAGGGGGCTGCTGGGACCCTTCCCGGGGGTCCCTTGGGAGCAGAGCCACTCGCCAGGCAGGTGCTGGTGAGAGCCACGGGGCCGGGAGACAGGCGGCCAGCGCGCTCTTTGTCCTCGGTGGTTTCTCTCCCGGCACACAGGCTGCCTCCCAGCCTTTGTACGCTCAACAAAAAGGGGGAACAGCGTTCCCAGCCGCATCGCTAATCAGGCAGCACTGGCGGCCACTGCCGCAGCCACGTGTGCCCCACTCAGGGCCACAATAGGCAGCAGTGGGGCAGGGAGACAGGACTTTTGTGGGCTGGGGAAAGGACCGCAGCATCCCCATTACTGTGTTGGTGTCGCCAGCCCGTGTGGAAATTGAGGTTTGCTCCCTTTTCCCCAAGAAGGCTGCCGCCTCGGATGGGTGCAGCCCGATGCCGTGAGCAGGAGGCGGCTGCCGAGCGTCTCCTCGCTCCTGATTCAGCCCCAACGCGCCTTCCCTGACTCAGCCCGGGCTCGCTCCGGGACTCCCCTTGGCCAGGCGTGTTTGGGGCAGCGGCGTGCATGAGCCGTGACAGGGAAGGGAGAGGCGCCCGCCGGCGCCGGCTGCGCTCTGGGATCGCACGCGAGGATGCTGCCGGGACACTGGGCCGGCAAAAGATGAGGATGTCACCTTGGAAGGGCCAGATGGCAGAAAGGGAGACGCATCTCAGCGCTCCCCAAGCCAAAAGTCCTACCTGAGCCACCCAAGCAGGAGCTGGATGCGCCTTCCCCAGTGTCCCCCCACCACAGCCACGAGCCCCCGTGTCCCTGCCAGGGCGCCGGGGAGTTCCAGGCAGGGAGGAAGGCGTTCACTGAAACTCCCAGCCACTCCTTCCCTCCTCGAGACGCAATCTCGTCCGACACGCTCCCGCGCAGGGACCTGCACGGCAAGTTTCACGGTCGCCTGCCCTCCCTGATCTGCTCCCTGATGCCAGCAGTGAGGCTGTGCTCCCACACCACTTTGGCACAGGAGCTGGTGGCTGTCCCCTGCTTGGGCACACCATGCTGGGGTACCCCATGCCCTTGCTGTGCCCAGCCAGGAAGGGATGATGCTGTGCCAGGGAGCGGGAGCTGCTGGCAGCAATTCCAAGCGGCCGGGCCAGCTCCCACGCAGGGCAGATGGGAGCTGACCTGCGTGATGGCTCCTTGCTGGACACAAGTTTTCCACAGAACAAGGAAATTTAGGGGGTTTCCAAATCCCTCTGCAGCGCCTTCCCTTACAGACAACGCTGGAATGTGTCAAGAGGAAAACAATCCCGGATCTACCTGAGTCACAGCTGGGATGTGCCAACAGGCTGTCCCCAGAGCAGGATTTCAGGCCCTCCTGCTGCAGGAACCCCATGTCCAACAGCAAAGGGACCCAGACTGGTTGTGAGGGGTCACCCTGGGCCAGGAGGGTGCAGGGGGTGCAAGCATCTGCCTCTGCCCAAAGCCAGGAAATGACACAGCTTGAGAGGTCTTGTAGGGTAAACTCAGAAGTAGTGGGGCAGGATCCCAGCTGGGCTGCCAGGTGGGAGATGGTTCCATGACCAGCTGGGGAGGACAGGTGGGTTGCAGCCCCCTGAGCACACGGCACAGACCTCCCTCATCACCCTTTTCCGGCCCCAAATTCACAGCCTGGCGCCCTGCATGGCCCAGCCCATGGCAAAGGTGAAGGGCTGAGCCCCAGCTCATCAGCGGGCAAAGTCCAGGGCTGATGCAGGTGCTGTGGGAATGCTCAGCTCCTGACTGGGATGGGGCAGTGGGTGGGTGGGGGTCCCCCAGTTCCGGAGTGCCAGGGCCAGCCTTGGGGTGTAGGAACACACTGCCATGTGCCCACACTTTCCTGTAATTGCCCTAAGTTTAGCTCTGGCACTGGCTGACCAGACAATTTGCATCTCACAGGCTGGCTGGAAACCACACGATTTAGGGACGCGCGTCCCAGCCCTGGCCCGGTGCTCCATATATTCCTCTCCGGGAAAATGAACAGGCGCTGGGGCAGCCACAGCCCTGCGAGCCCCCACCGCCCCCAGCACCGCAGCTTGCTGAGTGCCACCCACCTCTGTCACTCCAAAAAGGAGCCTCAGGTGCCAGCGGCACCGGCCCCAGCAGCGGTGTGGTTAGCGGCGAGCCCGGCTAATGGCTTTGGAAGCAATTCCCTGGTGGTGTGGGAAAGGCCCAGGCCAGCGGGTTCTCCCTGGAAGCAGGGCTGGCCCCGGGGAGCGCTGCAGCGGCTGCGGGGTCCCCTCCCTGCACGGAGCACCTGACACGGGGCATCCCGCGGGGGGACACCGCGCACAGAAACGCACCCCGCACAAGGTGACACGCACATGCAGACACGCACACGCGTGACACCGGGGGCTGCACGGGCGCTGCAAGACAAGAGCGGGCCATGCGCACACCCACACCCCGCGACCGGGGGGCGGCACCGGGGGGGCCCGCACCCACCACTCACCCACCCACCCACCCGCAGCGGTTGTGCAGCGCCGCGGG
>VZRO01006230.1:116819-132694 GCA_013397915.1 Daphoenositta chrysoptera
GCCGGCTCTGCGCGCGCCGCCCGCCGCGCCGGGCGCGGCTCCGCTCGGCACGGAACGGAGCGGCAGGGAACGGAGCTGCGGCCCTGCCCACCACCCGGGAACCCCGCTGCGCCCCGCAACCCGGCTGTAAGCACCGTACGGACCGGCGCCCGCAGCCCGGTGCGCACCGGGGGTCGGCGGAACCCCCCCGCCCCCGCACACCCGCGAAGCGGGGTGAGCCCGCACCCCTCGGCACACACGGTGTGTGCACACCCCCGGTGTGACACGGTGACACACCGGCCACCCGGCACTCCCCGCAGGCACGCACACCCCGAGCCTCGCGCACACTCACATGCTGTGCTCTCGCACTGGTGCACACGCAGCCCCGTGCATCGCACAATGCACACGGGCACGCCTGGGGTTCTCCTTTTCGGAAGAATCCCACTAGGAACAGCATTGGATCCAGACAGGGAAGGGTCCAGGCTGCCGGCCGGAGCAGGGTGACCGGTGCCCGCTGACCCCGGTGTGGGGAATTCAAAGCTGGCCACGGCAGAGCTGCCTGCGGAGGCGCTTTGCAGCTTCTCCCGCAGCACCTGTCCCCAGCGAGGGACACAGCCTGCAGGGACGGACTGTGAGGACAGTGGCTGCTCTGTCCAGGAGACAGCCCGTGGTTAACAATGAGCATCTCCCAGCACACCCAGCAGCGACAGCAGCACAGTCTTTGTTACACCCTTTCCACTGGTGTCCAGCTTTGGGACGTCACTCCGGGGTTGGTCACACACAGCAAGAATCCTGGGACAGATGGTTTCAGGATAAGCCCTGCCATATCAGTGCTGGGACAACCTCCTTTCCTATTGGGCATGCGAGCAACTGGGCCCAGGGAAGCTGGAATGGGGCTTTGGGAACAGGGACCCCAGAGAGATAGGCATCCACAAGCTCTTTCCAAAAGCACTTTTCAGGCAGTGCTTACTCTCTGATGGGAAGCTCAGGATGGACAGAGAGATGACAGGGACAGAGCCCTCCAGGGGACTCACTCCAAACCCCTGCTGCCATCCTACCATCACTGGCTGAGTCGTGTGGTCCTGGCTGTCCTGCCATCAGGCTGTGAGCCACTCTTGATACACACCTGTCTGGGTGCCACAAGCCCCGTTCTCTCGCAGTGGTAAACCCGGCTGTGATTTCCAGCCCACAGCCTGTGCCCAGGACATGCTCCCACAGCAGCAGCAGAGCAGGACACATGGGGCACGGCAGAGCAAGCTGGCAGCTGAGCAAGGAGCCCCATGCTGGGCCCTGGCCCGAGGGATGCAGCGGTGGAGGAGACGCAGCCCTTGCAGGGGCGGAGGACGGCGGCAGTGAGCGCAGCCGCCTGCTTTTGTCACACTGTCCTTTGTCCCAGGCACGTGGCACCAAGCGCAGGGAGCCGCAGCCATCCGGAGAGCAGGGATGGGGTCGAGTGATCTGGAAGGGAGGCAGAGCCCGTCTGAGCTTTCAGGAGGGTTTTCCAGCTGCCGTGGCGAGGGCACACATTGTGTGTGCAGCAGCCCTCCTGCTCCCTGGCACAGGAGGGTGAACAGCCAGTTCCAGCCTGTGGCAGCTCCTGCTTCCTTATCACGCTGGGCAGGTGGTGATGGGCTGATGCCGGTTGGAACCGCCGAGCTGTGGGACAGCACAGGGTCCCTGGTGTCACACAGCCCTGCCACCAGCAGCCACCCACTGGGGCCACTCTCCTGCCACATCCCCAGGGCTAAACACCCCGTGTTTTCCAGCGAGCTGACCAGCTGTTCCTGTCCACATGATCCCGTCTGGATTTGCCAGAAACAGGTTGGGTTGCCCTGAGCAGCTCTCCCTGGCAGGGGGTTCCCCAGGCAGCAGCAAATCCCACATCCAAGGAAAGTCTCTGTGTTGCCCAGGGTTTTCTATGGAGAAGCAGGACAGGGCTCCGGTGCCAGTGGCATTTTGCGTGCCCCTGGCAGGCACAGATGGCTGGCCAGGGCAAGGGCCCGGAGCCGGGCTGGGAGGGGAAGCATCTGTTTTGCAGCACCGCGGGGTTCCCTAAATAGGTCACTGCATTTTTATAGTCTCTTGAATCTAGAAAAACCAGTTGTTCCTGACAACCTGTGGACCTGCCAGCATCATTGGCTCCCCAGGCACTCGCCACTGTGCCCCCAGGTCCTTGGACACCTGCCCCAGCAGCAGTGTGAGCAGGGGCAGGAGCTGGGGGGCTCGCAGCAGCCTGAACCATACTGGGGTCCTGTTCTCTGCTGAGAGTGACCCATCCCTGGCCATGCCCGGTGTGGGCTGTGCAGGGGGTGCTTTCCCCCCACCTTGGCCCTGGCTTGGGGTGGCTGCCAGCTCCAGGCTTTGCTCTGGGGTGGTTTTCAGCCAGAGACAGTTTTCCTATTGCAGGGGGAGGCAGGTGCCTGTGCGGGGTGCAGAGGGGTGTGCAGTGCCACCCACCCGCCGAACACCCGCATGCGCCGATGGTGTCCCATCCTGCTCGGGCTGAGCTCTCCCTCTAGTGGCACCAGGCTCCTGGCAAAGCCTCCACGCTCTGGGGTGGCCAGAGCCGTGACCAGGACATGTCTGAGGGGCTGGAGCGAGCTGGAGGGCGAGCTCCAAGCTGACCTCTCCCCTCAGCCAGGATGCCCACAGCAGGTGCACAGGCAGGGTGCTAAGGACGCTCCGCAGCATTATCCCACCACCAGCCCCCCATTTTGGCATCCGTGCAGAGGCCAGGTGGTCCTGCCCTTCCCATTCCCTGCCCCAAATTCTCTGGGATGTGGCGGTGCAGTCAGTTGGCGCGCCAGGCCTTGGGGGTGCAGCCCCACGGCTCTGTGTCACAGTGATCCCCCCAGTGACACCGACCCCACCGTATCCCCATCCCGCAGCAGCCAGCCAGGGGAAGGACCCCCACAAACCCCAGCTTCCCCCGTCAGGACAGTGCCCTGCCCACAGCAGGGGTCCCCCAGGACCCCGCTGAGCCCCGTCTGGTCGGGTGCCACCCCGCCGCGCGTCCCCGCAGGGTCCCCCGGGCCGGGCGCCAGGCCGCGCCGCAGGCAGCGCTGACGGGGCGCTTTGTTTTGTGCGGCCAGGGCTGCCCAGCGGGGAGACAAAAGGGGCAGTCAGACGCGGGCCAGCATTGTGCCGGCAGCCATGCGCTGAGGCAGCAGCCCGCGCCGCCACGCTCGCCTCGTGACCCCCGACGGCCCGGCCTGTGCCCGCCATGGTGCCCCAGGGCCTGCAGCGCCCGCCCCACGGGAGCCCCGCATGAGAACGGGGCTGTGGGGCCGGTGGCTGTGGTCACCGCAGGGCCGAGGCCTCCCCGAGGCCGTGGCAGGCGTCCTGGGTGTGGGGTTGTGGTGGTGGCAGCGCTGTGTGAAGCGTTGGGGCTCGGGGTGGCCGTGGGGACACGTCTGCCAGGGCCGTGCCAGTTCTCACCTCCGGCCTTCCTCGCCCGTGATGGGAGGAGGGCGTCCACGCCAAGGCGGTGACAGGGAACTCGCCTTGGCTGGTGAGGCGGAGTGGCAGTGCCTGGTAGCCACCCCGCCGAGCCCACCGCCCGCAGGGTCTCACGGGGAGGTGTCCCCGCCGTCCCCACGGTGCCAACGGGCGCCAGGGCCAGGCCAGCCCCCAGGCTCACCCCGTGACGGCGCGGTGCATTGCCCCTGGAAAATGCCAGCGCGGTCAAATCGTTGAGTCATTTGTGCCCAAGATTATCTGTGCAAACAGCCGCCCCGATTATTTTTTTTTTTTTTTTATTATCAAATTTTTTTTCTTTTTCCCTAAGAATGTGGCTCAGACCATGGGGATGAGCAGCTGAAATCTCCGGGGATCAGCAGGACAATGCCAGAGCAAGCATTGTGCTGACGGCTCTGCAAACGCTGGCACCGGTTCCCGGCCAGCAGTACCCTATAAAAGCTGAGCCGCTGAAGTAGGCAAACATTACATGGGCGAAGCAGCAGTAACCGCCTGAGCTAGGTGAGTCCTGGGCCGATGCGCACCTCTCCCACCTCACCCCTCCGCTGCCAGCCGGCCGGGCAGACACCCCTCCTCCTGCCTGGTGGCAAAAGACACCCAGAGGGACTGTCGCTGTTTCCCGTGGCATAAGACAGGCTCACACGTCCCCGCTGGCAGCCGGGGGGGCTGAGAGCCCCTCTACAGCAGGGCACCCCACTCCCGGCACCCACCGGCGCGGCACGCCGGTTGGCATCTCCCACCGTTAGCCAGGGCTGTCCGTGGGAGCCCACTGTGCCTCCCAAGGGACACGGGGCAGGGAGAGGGGAGCAGGTGGATCTGCTGGACACTGCCAGGCACAGGGCAGCCCATGCCTGCCGCAGCTCCCTGCTCTGGCTCAGGGGTGCTTTTCCTAGCGGTGGTCTGGCCTTGGGGAAGGAGAAAGGGGCATCGGGTGCTGTGCCCTGGTGGGGCTCCGTGCCACGGCAGGGAGGAGGGAAGGGGCACTGCAGCAGTGAGAAGGGAGCACCCTGCTTTGGATGTGTCCCACAGCCCCCTACTGTGCCCCCTCCCCATCCTGGGGCTGGCAGGAGGGTCTCGCTGAGACTGGTGTGGCTTGTCCCCCAGTCCTGGAACAGGCGCCGTGGGTGGCGGGCACAGAGCCGTCCCCCAGCCTCGCGAGCGGGCAGCAGGGATGCACAGGAACATGCTGCAGTAAAAATGGCTTTTCCTTCCTTCCCCAGACACCGATCCAGCAGCAAAGATGGCTCAGACAAACCCTCTGCCTGTTCCCATGGGCCCGTGGAAGGTACGTCCTCGCATCCCCTGTATTTCGCCTTTCCCTGCGTGCAGGTAGGGAACAGGGAGAAAGGCAAAGCCCATCCTCCGGGGCCAGGGAAGCTGCACTGCGGGCAGTGAGGCAGGGACGAGCACAGGAAACAGGCACCCCTGTCCTCTGCCCATGGGAATGTGCCTCCTGCCTGCTCGAATAGCTCCCGGGTGTTTTTCATAAGGCTCTTCACAGCAGCCCGGGCCAGCCGTGCCCTGCTCTTACCGGGCATCCCGTGACAGGCAGTTACAGAGTCCCCAAAAGCCACCGGCTGTTATTCGCCCTCCCCTGTCCATGCGGACAGGGTGAGCAGTGGGCACTGTGGAGCAAGGTGGGGAGCGGCCCCAAAGGGTCTGGCAAAAGCCTCAGAGCCACAGGTCGAGGAGGGAGCCGAGAGGGAGAGGAGAAACACGTGCACGAGTGAGGAGCATCCCGTCGAAGCCTGGTGCTGTCGCGGGAGAGGAGAGCATCAGCCGCAGCCCCCCGGGGAGGTGCCCCTCGCCCTTTCCCCCGTTAATCCTCTTTGCCCTAGAGCGTTCGGAGCAGAGGCCGGGAGAACCGCCAGCCACAGCCCTGCCACCCGCCCGTCCCAGAACGGCTCCGCTCCTCTCTCCGGACGGCACCGCTGCCCCGGGAACTGATCTCCGCAGGGGTGAGCAGGAGAGCGGAGCGGGGGCCAGCCTGCGGCTCCCCCGACACCAAGGCAGGGCGCCGCGGGGCCAGCAGTGCAGGGACGCGGAGGCGTGCGGGGCTGTGTCCCGGCCCAGAGGGGTGCCCGGTGCAGCCTTCCTCGGCTCTCTCCCTGACGGAGCCACCCTCCGTCTGCAAGAGGCGCTGAATTGCCCGGGGACGCTGCTGGGCAGTTTCCAACTCGGCAGCTCGCTCTCCGTTCCAGATCACCGTCTACGACCAAGAAAACTTCCAGGGCAAGAGGATGGAGTTCACTTCGGCCTGTCCAAACATCATGGAATGTGGCTTCGACAACATCCGCTCCCTGAAGGTGGAATGCGGCGCGTGAGTACCCAGCTGCCAGAGGAGGGGGTGCTTTCCCAGGCGGGCTGGCTGGGACAGGGGTGCCCAAGCGTGGAGTGGGACCAGCTGTCCCCGCTCTGCTTGGCTGGAGCCAAGCACCACAGCCAAGGGAAGCCAGGCATGGGGGGATCCCACCCTGCCAGGGTAGAGCAGCCAGCCCCGGGCAGCACTGATACAGAGAGAGGGCCAGAGGACAGCGGCAACACTTTCGGCATCACCCAAAACCGCCTCCCGCAGTGTTGGAACAGTGAGGTTTGGAGCTGCCCAAGGATGCAGCGAGGGTCAGTGCTCAGTGAGTGGCTCTTGAGCTCAGCCTGGTCCCCATCCTGCGTGTGTAACCCCACGAAGCACCGGCCCTAGAGAACCACCCCTCACCCCAGGGCCCAGCCGTGCTCTGCCCTGCACTGCACAGCTTCCCAGACCAGGGCAGAGCCTTCCCTCAGCTTCTCCAGTGAGGGGGGTCAGGAGCAGAGCCGGGCTTCTCCCTGCACACGGGAATCTTCCCTGGCACAGGCGAGGCTCCCCCCAGCAGCTCAGAGAGGCCGCGTGTCGGGAGCAGTCCCCGCGGAGCGCATCCCGCCGGGGCGGGGAGCAGACGAGATAGATTTGTGCTGCTATCTTTAGGACTCGTAATGCTAATGGGATTACAGCAGCGTGCATGCTCGCGCCGTAATCAGCTCCCTGCTCCAGTTGACGTGTTCCTAATCAGGTTGTTCACCTTGCATAGGGCGGGCTGGCTGCAGGACATGGCATTGGGTCGGTGGCAAGAAACCCTCGACCCCCCAGCTCAGCCCCTCTGGACCCCTTGTACCCCATCAGCAGGGGATCCATGCCCTGGACAGCCCGTGCCACCACCTTCCAAACCCTAGCCCAGGCTCTGTCTCCCTGCTCTGCCTGTGGCTCTGTCCCCAGTCTCTGTAAGGGGACGTCCCCACCCTGGGGACAGGCAGGTGCTGTGTGGGCAGCACCAGGGCTTGCAAAATGTGTCCTGCAGGGTGGAGGCATCCCACTCACCTCTCCTTGTTTGCTTTCAGCGAAGGCAGAAAGGGGAAAGGCCAGAGGTCCCTGCTCTCTTCTCAGAGCCAGATGGGCTCTGCTTGCTTTGGCTATCAGGAATTCAGGTCTTTCCAGCAGTGTCAGGCTGTAATTGGGAAACAAGTAAGAAACGAGGCCTTTGGGAGAGAAGGGCAGCTGGGGCATCCTGAAGCGATGCTGGTCTGCATAAATAATGACAGAGCAGCCAGGGGAAGAGCCACCCGTGCAGGATGGGCCCCAGGACCTCCCCATCTCCCACTGCAGCCAGGGATTGTTGTGTGGGTGCCTTCCCAGCACCAGCTGCAGTTTCACACTCCCTGGGTTCTCTGCCCACATCCAGCACCGCTTCCTCTCCTCCCAGCCTGTGGGCAGAGGCCAGACCTCAACCTCCTCCTCACACCTACATCCTGCCCTCGTGCCAGCTCCGGGCAGGAGCCCCCGAGCTGCCGCAGGAAGGCCTGGCAGCCCTGGCTCTGTTTTTGCAGCTGGGTCGGTTACGAGCACACCGGGTTCTGCGGGCAGCAGTTCATCCTGGAGAGGGGAGAGTACCCGCGCTGGGACGCCTGGAGCGGCAGCAACGCCTACCACATCGAGCGCCTGATGTCCTTCCGCCCCGTCTGCTCCGCCGTGAGTGTCCCGCGGGGCTCTCATCCCGCTAAAATGTCCCAGGCCACGGCAGTGAGGTTAGGAAGGGAAAACACAGCGACGCCAGGGGTAGGCTCAGCGCTTCCCCCCCAGTCCCAGCAGGATTTGCTCGTTCTGTCCTGTTTTTTAAAGCTTTGGAGGGATTTTTTGGGCAAGCTGTGCATGACCAGAGCTAGGGGGCAGCCAGCCTGAGACAGTAGCTGTGGCATAGCTGGCACCTCCCAGCCACGCAGAAAACTCCAAGCAGCCAGGGTCTGAACCCCTTTCTCTCCAGGAAACCCTCTGAGTAACGTAGGGAGTGACAGCCCTGCCATTCCCACCCAGGCTGGGGAGGGAGCACCGCCTCCCCCTCAGCCCCTGCTCTCCCCCACAGAACCACAAGGAATCCAAGATCACCCTTTTCGAGAAAGACAACTTCATCGGCCGCCAGTGGGAGATTGCTGATGACTACCCCTCGCTGCAGGCCATGGGCTGGGCCAACAACGAAGTGGGCTCCATGAAGATCCAGTGCGGCGCGTAAGTGACGGGCCAAGGACCAGGAACAGCAGGGACAATCCGCTGCCATCGCTGTGCCACCACGGTGGGAGGGAGTGGGACACCCTGTAACCCCCCCTGCTTACCTCTTTGTCCTTTTCTTCCAGCTGGGTGTGCTACCAGTATCCCGGGTACCGTGGCTACCAGTACGTCCTGGAGTTTGACCACCACGGTGGAGACTACAAGCACTGGAGGGAGTGGGGTTCGCACGCCCAGACCTCCCAGATCCAATCCATCAGGCGTGTCCAGCAGTAGCTCCCCAACTTCCCAGAACATCTCTGCAAGGTTTCCAAAGCTCACCAGCTCCCTCTTGGTGCTAATACTCCCCTCCCGAAATAACCACCCCTCTTGTACTGCCACTGCTTATGGAACAACACTCCCAAAACGGTACCGACTGCCACCATTGCCAATAAATGTGACTGAAAGAAAAAGATAAATCAGCTTGGTGTGTGTTTGCTGGTGTGTGTTTGGGACTGAGGTTGCACGTTCCCATCCCAGGAGCAGGGACCAGACTCTTTCCTGCTTATTTTAAGCTGGGCTGAAGCACGGTGGGGCTCACACTGAGGGAGGTTCAGACCCCCAGTGTTGTACAGAAACCCTTGGTTTTTTCCCTCCCTGCCACCTCCTTCCCCTGACAAGGTAAAGGACACCTGGACTCTGCCCCACTGAGCCATGCCACACGGCTCGTGGGCTCTGTCAGCACTGCCAGGCCTCTGGGATCTAAACCCAGGCTGCTCCCCGAAAACGCAAAAAAGAAAGTCACACTGACGCCCACAAACTTTAAAATTTTTATTCAACAATTTACATCACTTATTGTCTGTCTTAACGTATTCGATCTACACAAATTTCTTTTTTTTTTTCCTGATAAAATAATAAAATTTGGATAAATTTTGAAGACCTGTTGGTGCAGAATAAACAAAATTTCAGGTAAGGTTTTTTTTTTTTTTTTTCTTTTTTCTTTTTTTAAAACATTTAGTGTGAAGTATGACATCATTGGTAAAGATACATCATGCCATTACAGCTCATGGACATTACCTATCCTTACAGTCCGTGACATCACCCACACCAGCGCAAGGGGCTGCGCCAGACACAGCTACAGCAGGTTTTACACTAAACTCCTCTAGCCACCCTCTCACCACCGGGAAAACGCCTACGCTTTTCCAGCTGGGCACACAGAGTGCATTAACCTATTCGGAAATTACCGGGGAGGGGAGAAGGAAACAAAGACTACCTTTACCGATCCGTGTGGTTGCACACTACAACATCGACACCAAAGAGGGGCTGCCCCTCTCCGCAGGTCAGAGGTAATTCAGCTCCTGAGCAGGTAGAGCACAACCCCTCACAGCGATTTGAATACAAACCAGGAAAGAAATGAGAACTTATCGACGGGGAAGGGGGGCAGGAGAGGAGACAGACCCCGCCCGGCTCTGCCTGCAGGGATCTCTCCGGCCCCAGCTCGCAGTCGAAGCGCGCGGTTGTGTTTTGCACCGCCCTTAACACTAAAATATTCAGGGAAAGGGGAGAGAGGGGCATCGGTCCCCCCAGTAAACAAGTTGAGGACCTTCAGAGGCTGGGAAGCCGCTGAAGGTGTGTAAGTACACGTGTGATGGTAGATAGAAAAGCAGCCCTGTTCTGTATGAAAAAAAGCTGTCAAGTTAGTACAAATTTCTGCCATGGCAAAGGGAACAGGAGGAGAAAGCTGTCAGGGTCCTTCTCCCGTCACAAAATCCCAACTCTCCCGCACACAGGCTCTGGGCTAAGCAACATGTTTCCAAAGGTGGTACCTGCAACCCAACGCATGAAAACAAAACCGAAATAAAGCTCTCACCCCCGAGGCTGGAGGAAACCCCGTCTCCACTCCAGCCCCGCAGCGGGACAGCGAGGAACCCTGCCCCTCCTGCCTCACAGTGGGAATACACAGCGATAGGATTCCTCTTGGTTCATTTTGTCATTAGAAGCCTCGAGTTTGCCCACGCCACCGGCCTGCAGCGCAGTGGACTGGTCTCCATCCCCTCCCCAAAGCTGCTTTGCGTGGGGGCTCCCCGTCCCCAAGGGGACACCGGTGGGTGCCACCACCACGCTCTCCCCGGAGACAAAAAGGGCACTGGTTCATCTGACAGCACAAAGTGAATCTGAAACACAAGCCAGCACACCCCGCTCCCTCCGATTCAATTACTAAAGTAGGCTCTTTAAAATAAAAAAATAATATATATATTTATATAGCTATACAGAGAGATACAGAGAAAGCAAAGGAGAGAGAAAGGCTACTAAAAAAATCAAGAAGCGCCAGTTTTCTGCTACAGCTGTCAGCAAAGAACTGTCACCTTACATCATACCCTCCGAGATGGTGAAGAGAATGGAGGCAATGACAGCACAGGAATGCAAAAGAGGGCAGATAAGTCACTTCTGGTAATGAGACACAAATTAAACTTTCAAAACATGTGCATAGCTTTATTCATCTGCTTCAAACTAACCTTTTCACGGAGCTTCAGCGAAACCCGAGTGTGCAAAATGCATTTCTAAAAAATAATGCAAGCAAGCTTTCACATTTACTGTGGCAGAAGTACAGAAAGACTCGGACAGAATCATCACACGCTGGGGCGGGAGATGGAGAACCCAGAATTGCACAGCTTGGAGTTCTGAGTCACTGACTGCAAACACAAGCATTTGGATTTCGCTAACTTCAAGCAATGCGTGTTGACTTCTCCTTTACAAAAAAAAACCTCATAAACCCCACAGAAACAAGAATCACAACCTGGCAGGGAATAAATCCCCTGGATAATGGGATCATGGTGCCACAAAGAGAGCCTGAACTCCAGCAAAGTCAGTTCCAGACCTTGGCTTGTTTTGGCTCTGCAGGCAAACCATGGCAATGCTGATTTTAGTCCGCAGAAGAGCAAAGCAGCTTTTCTTTCTCTCCCTCCCACTCCCCTCCAAAGTCACAGGTGCCACTGCACAGGACATCATCCCCAAACTAAGACAGCCACTACACAGGCTGGAGCCCAGGTCTCATTTTGATCCAAAGGGTCACCGGGACACTCAGGAACCCTCGAGTGTGGATGGGGAATGGCCCTCCCAGCCACATCCCCAGCTCACACCCCACCACCTCTCTCCAGAAAGACTAAGCACACACGCAAGGCACATTGAGTCAGATGTACACACACACCTGGGTGTGTAAAAGAGCAAACGCTGGCCAAAAAAGAAATAAATTGATGCTGAAAAAACTAACTAAACAGCCAGAGAGCTCTGGCCTATGTATTTGTAGACTATTTTCCAGGCAGTTGTAATCCCCAAGTGTTTTTCCTACACGACTTTAGACCTTCCTTACTCTTCCCTCACTTTGAAGAGAGGTACTTTATATTCCTAAAGGATCTTCTATAAATAGTCAAGTAAATTCCCTTTTTCCCCTCCAGTAAACTCCTCCAGGGTACACATCCCCCACCCTGGTGCAGGTGTGACCCATGAAGAGAAGAGGTTCTGGACCTGCCTGTGCCTCACGGCAGTGAGACCTCCCTCCACCGCTCCCAAAGCCTTTCACTGGCAGGTTTTGGCTGGGTGGATGGCTTCACCTCGATTTTTCTTGCAAAACATCTGACCCTGGGCACTGAGTGCTGCCCAAGTGGAGAAGGAGCCGGTGGGTCCCCAGCACTGGGATAAGGGCAGGACGGAGGCCACGCAATCCTTAATACTGCTGGTTAACTTCACATTGAGATAAAGCATTCAAAAGACCTTTTTGTAGAGATGAGCAATTTCCTTCTATAGATAAATTCAAATAGAAAACAAATATATTAAAACCGGAGACGAGACAAGAGCTGACTGAGGTTTTTCTACCTTACAAGTTACTCAGGGACCTTTCCCACACCACCAGCCATGGAGGAAGGAGAAGTTGAAAACCTCAGGGATTTGCACTACCCTTCCAATAGCAGCTTGAGAAAAGGAAGGAGAGGAAAAGAAAAAAAAAATAATAAAAAATAAAAATGCACAGTGTTCTCTCAAGTTAAAGAGTTCTCCTTTGCTTGCGTTTGCATAGAAATTCCCATAGGTCAGCACCAAAATCAGGTCCACCCCTGTCCTACACCCCGGCTCCCCCAGTTCCTACACTCCCCCAGTTAGTGGCTGTGTTACAGGAGGGTTCAGCTATCCGCAGAGGAACTACACGGTCATGTTAAAAAACAAAACAACAAAAACGAAAAACAAAAGTGCATCACACATTCTTGATTTTCAGGGTTACTTATAGCAGCAGCATCAGCATTAATCCAAGACAATGAACAGTTGTAGATTCGTTCTTAAATGCAGCAACACTTAATGAAATGTCTTCGGGGAAGGGCATAAGAGGGTCCTTCTCAAAAGGATAAAAATGAAAATTAGACTATTCAATATGGACAAAAAGGAGATAAAACAAAAATTAAAGACACAATCTTATTTACATTAAAAAAAACCATTCTTGTTAAAATATCTTTACAACATCTAAGCAAAAAAATATGTATTTTAAGAATAAAGCAGAAATTCCTAAAGCAGTATCCATTTTTGGAACCCTTATTTAGCACCTGAGGAAAGACCATATGGAAAGCAGACAGGTTGGGGGTTTTTTTTGTTGGTATTTTTTGTTGTTTTTTAAGAAAACTGCAAGTTGTGTTTTGCTAAATGTTCAGAAGTTCTCAGTACACAAGTTTCATACCACAGAAAGAAATGAGCAATTTTTTTTTTGTTTGTTTGTTTTCTTCTTTTTCAAGATACTCTACTCATTAATAAGGCTGTAGAAAAGGGACACTGCTATCTTACAAAATGGCTTTAGAGCTCTGGACACGTTATACGAAGCTTTCTGATTAACAGTCAAGATAAATCCAGCTCAGCATCCTCTGGTGAGGGCACAGGCAGGACTCTTGCTCCAGTCCCAGCACAGGGACATGCCCAGGACACGGGGCCACCACAAGGCTCTTTTACCTCCCCTGACATCCACAGCTCCACTCTCCTGTTGCTGAGCAATGCCACTTCAGAGGATCTTGGGCAGGACAGAGGAGCCAGCCTGACCCTGGGGTGTAACATGTACTGGGCAAACCTCTAAAGCTCTGCAATCCCTGGAAGGCAGCACATCAAGACCTCCTTCCCTCACACCAGCCCAGGTTCCTGCCTCCCAGCTGTGTGCACTAGGGTTTTCCTACATGGAAAAACGCTCTGGTGGTGGCCAAAGCTGGAATTACTCTGGCTTTCCTGGCTACTCCACAGCCCTTCTCCTGCCTTACACCCTGCTGTGAAAACGTGCAGCAGCTTTAAAGTGGGTGAATCCTTGTTCTCTCCCCTCCTGACCTCAACCAGCTCCCTTGTAAACAGCCTCTAAAGGAAAACAAATCACGACAGATGGACGGACAGAAAAGTCTTCTAGGGACGAGAGGGTAAGACTCCTGAAACCTTGGGACACCATAGCAACTTCCTGAGTCAAGGTCAAAAACTGGACACACAGGAAAACTACCAGCAGTTCTGGCTGTGAATGCCATCGCTCCCAGATGTCCCTGAGGTCACCCACTGGCCACTTGGGAAAGGATGCTATGGTGCTACCCTAACGCTCTCTTGAAGGTGAAAGCACTAATTACACACACAACTGGGAGGACAACTTCCAGCTCTTTTTTTTTCCTAGCAGGAAGTAATTTTCCTTTCCATTTAGCTGGCTGGTTCACCCATCACCTGCTCCCAGCCGCCGGACTCGCAACCTAGTGAGAATTGGGTTTCTTTCCACATTTCAAAGAAGTTCACAGCAGCTATGAAAGGCAAGAAGTGGGATTTACTAGCTCAGAAAGGTTTGAAGTGGGTTAGTGACAGAATCCACACCCTGGAGCTACCCACTGGTCAGAGACAGGAGATTTCTACCAGGTTTCACAGAGGATCGAGATGGGTTTAAATGAAAACCAAACTCCAAGCAAAACTTGAAAGCCATTGCTTTGCCAATCCACCAGATGGGTGGAGTGGGAGAGAGCAGACACTGAAGGCCCCAAACCACTGTCATGGAGCTGTTGTTAAATCACCTCTTGGAGCACAAGGAACACCCTCCATGATCCACCAAAGAGCAAGCAGATCCCAAGCTGGATCTGGCTGGCACTACACACTCCAGGCTCTATTACACAAGACCCTGTATGAGAGACACCCAGAAGAACCTGCTGGGGAATGACCAGAGGAGGAGACAGCCCCTGCCTGTGCAGAAATCCTCACTCCAATGAACAGGCAGCTTGGATAGGGAACCAGAGGAAAGGGACTCACAATGGGAACAGAAATGAGAGAAAAGCCTTAACCTGAATTAGTATCTTCATAGCTAATAAAAAAATAGGTCATGATCTCACCCTTAGTGCCGCTTTCTGATACTACACGTACTTAAGGGGTTTTGTTTTAAAACTTTCTTTACTCAGTGTATGAAAACAATGGCACAAATAAATACACGCTCGCTCTCCTCACAAGTCAGATGCTCGTGCACACATCGCCAGCCCCTCGCCCCCACAGACACCCTCGGGTGCAGACCCAGGACAGGAGGCTGCTGCTCCCCTTCCCAGGCTGTATTTGGTTTATGCTACAGTACTAATACTCTGAGTCAAACAAAAAAAACAAAAACAAAACAAAACATGAGACTTATCAGTAACACCTTATCGTTATTTCGATGTGCTAAATTAGTCACAGCTCAATTTCAGTTTGGTTTTTTTTTCCTTTTTTTTTTTTGTTTTTTTTTATAAGTTTACACAAAAATAATCAGAAAACAGATTAAATCTTAAGATATTTTTAATAAGTGCTCAGTTAAGAATTGTGTGAGGACTTGGGGAGGACTGCAGACAGCGACAGGGCGAGTTACACGACAGCACGAGGAAGCTCCTTCCATGGTCCTGCCTGGCTCTAGGCAATAGTCTATCCCAGAAATATGGGGGAGCCGGGGCTACAGGAGCTCAGAGAGAGGAATTCCTAACTGCTCAGCGCTGAGCACACGCCGTGGAGCTCATGGAGACAGACAGACAGACAGACATCTGAACAGAGGATGGTCAGAAATACAGCAGAGAAGGTGCTGCCCAGGGTGTTTCTGGATGGGTCCCGCTGGCGAGGCAAAGCCACAGGGATGAGCATCAGGGGAAATCCAGCCCAAGCACTGCTTGAACCGTGGTTCTCTCAGCATTTCTTTTGCTATTTAGCTGGCAGACTGGACTAGGCCAAGATCAGAGTCCTCAAATATTCAGCAAGACTCACGACCTTTCTAGAGGCGCAGGGTTAGTGCTGCTCAATTCCTGCATTGCCCCGAGCATGGACCGGGGGCAGGGGTACAGGACAGCACAGACCCCAGGGAAGCAAAACAGGGTGTTTTTGTTTTTTTTTTTTTTTCCTTTTTTTTTCTTTTTTTAATGGAACCCAGCCCTTAAGGCGACAAGTGACTACACAAGGCAAATAAATACACAGCAGAGCCTTAAAGCCAGTAAAACAAACTGGAAACTTTGCTATTAGACTTCAACTTTTTGAAAATAATAATAATAATAATAATAATAAAGGAAAAAAAGAACATTTCTTCCACCTTCATTTTCCCAGCCCCACCATCCAGTTTGTTCAACACTTTAAAGCTCAGGAAGGCCCCAGGCTCTTCAGCAGCAGAGCTGGAGGCGATTCCAACTTTTGGCAAGCAGTTGGGAGACTCAACAGAATTAAAAATAGGAACGTCGGAGGACTAGATGTCGGGCACATCTGTAAACATGTTATACATCTCAAAGTTACACACACCTGTCGAGGTGGTACAGTTTATAGGTGAAACAGAACTATTTGCGACTGGCCAACCACACATTTCTGAACCTGGACTGATACAATACATGATGACTATATAGTATCACACTCAGTATTATACTATATA
>VZRO01006230.1:132950-148670 GCA_013397915.1 Daphoenositta chrysoptera
TTTTTTTTTCCTTTTTTTTTCTTTTTTTAATGGAACCCAGCCCTTAAGGCGACAAGTGACTACACAAGGCAAATAAATACACAGCAGAGCCTTAAAGCCAGTAAAACAAACTGGAAACTTTGCTATTAGACTTCAACTTTTTGAAAATAATAATAATAATAATAATAATAAAGGAAAAAAAGAACATTTCTTCCACCTTCATTTTCCCAGCCCCACCATCCAGTTTGTTCAACACTTTAAAGCTCAGGAAGGCCCCAGGCTCTTCAGCAGCAGAGCTGGAGGCGATTCCAACTTTTGGCAAGCAGTTGGGAGACTCAACAGAATTAAAAATAGGAACGTCGGAGGACTAGATGTCGGGCACATCTGTAAACATGTTATACATCTCAAAGTTACACACACCTGTCGAGGTGGTACAGTTTATAGGTGAAACAGAACTATTTGCGACTGGCCAACCACACATTTCTGAACCTGGACTGATACAATACATGATGACTATATAGTATCACACTCAGTATTATACTATATAGCTTTGGATACATCAAATGGAGTAGGCAATCCATAGTCAAATGTTTAAGCGTGGCAGAAAGCGAGCGTCTTACACAAGGTACAGAATTCAGTTTCATTGTCCCACCATGAACTCAAGCGTCTCATTCAGGAACAATCTTATTCAAAGTATAAAAACAATTTAAAAAAAACCACATGCTACATACTCCTAATTAAAAAAAAAAAAAAAAGAGAAAGAAAGAAAGCGATAGAATCATAGAATATTCTGAGTTGGAAGAGACCCATCAGGATCGTCGAGTCCAACTGCTGGCCCTGTGCAGGACACCCCAAGAATCCCACCCTGTGCCTGAAAGCATTGTCCAAACCTTTCTTGAACTCAGGCAAGTTTGGTGCTGTGGCCACTTCCCTGGGGAGGCTGTTCCAGTGCTCAACCACCCTCTTGGTGAAGAACCTCTTCCTGCTACCCAACCTAACCCTCCCCTGACTCAGCTCGAGGCCATTCCCTGCCCCTGGTCATGAGAGTGAAGAGATTGGTGCCTGCCCCTCTGCTGCCCCTTGGGAGGATGTTGAAGACCACAATGAGGTCTCCCCTCAGTCACCTCCAGCTGAACAAACCAAGTGATCTCATAAGGCTTCCCCTCCAGACCCTTGCCCATCCTCATGGTCTCCATTGGATGCTCTCTAAATAGGGGTCTTTTTTACTTTGGGGTGCCCAAACTGCCCCCAGGACTCGAGGTGAGGCCACACCAGTGCAGAGCAGAGCAGGACAGGTGATGCTGGGCCTGGTGCCCCCCAGGACACTGCTGACTCAGATCCAACTGGCCATGGATGACCAGGACCCCCAGCTCCCTTTCCATGGTGCTGCTCTCCAGCCTCTCATTGCCCAGTCTATGCAGGGCTGCCCATCCCAGGTGCAGAATCCAACACTCACCCTTGTTCAACTTCATACAGTTGGTGATTGCCCATCTCTACTTTGTTAAGGCCTCTCTGCCCTTGAGGGAGTCACCAATTCCTCCCAGGTCAGTGTGTCAGCAAACTCAGCATCTCTCATTAACAGCCAGGTTGTTAATGAGAGGTTGGAGAGAACTGGGCCGAGGATGGAGCCCTGTGGAGCCCCCTGGTGACCTGACACCAGCCCAATGGCTGCATGGACAGATCTAACCACAAAGGGTATTTCAAAGTTTTGGGATTACCTACTCCTTGTAATACCCCAGAGGGTCCAGTCTCATTTTAGGAGACACCAGCTGCAGCTGAGCTGGATACCCAGGAGCCAGGATTAGGCCACAGACACCCACGATGAGCTCCATGGGGAGCTGGGGCTGGTCAAGAAACCCATTTCTGCTTTATTCATTTCTCGCTCTTGCACTGGACCCTGTGAACTTTCCACCTTTTAAAAAAACCCAGAAAAACTACCCGACCCCCAGATGATTTGGACACGTTACACAAGCTGCAATGGGACAGAGGGGTTACACAGCTGGAGCCTGCACTCTGCTCAGCCTTCCCTACCACTGCTAGGAAGCTTTCCTTTCCCTGGGATTATTTTTTTTTTATTATTTTTTTAAATTATTATTTTCATTCCTAAGTCCTCAATTTTTTTGTAATAAAATATATTTTTATTAAGAGATAATTAGAAGCAGAGCCCGGAAATACACAGACTGCATTAAAATATAAAAGAGCATTTCCAAGGGGCAGGAAGCCCAGCCATTGGCGTTCTATGGACAAATTGAAAAGGATTCAAATTCCCATTTTTTTTTCTTTTTTTTAAACTTTTTTCCTTTTTTTTGTTATTTTGAATTTTTTTTTAAGAGAAAAAATAATTCAAGAAGGGTGAAAGTTAGCAGAACTCAATTCCTCTTCAGTTTTCCAATGAAAATGGGAAAAAAATCCAGCACATTTAGTGTTAGGAGACAGACAGAGCAAATATGAAGCACCTACAGTTGAAAGCAGAAGATACTTTTTTTTGTCTTTTTTTTTTTTTCTTGCTCCCAGTAATACAATGGCATTAAACTGTGGGAACAGTGGGTTTTTTTGTTGGTTTTTTTCCATATTAAATGCCTAAACAGATTGCTTATTTTTCCATGTTGTCTTTTAAAATGAAATAACTCTTCAGTTGCAATAGTCCAACGTGTAACAGGAGCCAGGTCAACTGTGTGACTTCACCATGCATCCTAGAATTGCAGTATTACCATCTTTCCCTCAGCAGAATGATCCTTTTAAGACAACATCACCAGCATAGGATTGCTGCTTTACTCCTGGCAAAACATGCGGATTATAATTCTCTGGAAAAAAAAAGAAACTCTGCAAACTTCAAGGCGTTTCTCCAGCATTCAATGGAAAACAAATCAGAAAAAAAAAAAAAAAACCAAACAGGGGAGGTGGAAGGGAAAGGGGAGATGAAGGATGGTGAATCATCCTGATTTCCCTGTGATTAGTGTGTCACTACAGTCACAGAACAAGAAACAGAAACCTTGTCAAGTGGAAATGCCTCTCCAGTGGGTTGCTGTTGCCCTTGTAGACGACAGCAGGAACTTTGAAACCAGGCTTGTAATTGAGTCTGTATTCCTTAATCACTTGCATTCACTCTTTAAACAAAAACAAAACAAAACAAAAATGAAAAAAAAAAAATCTATTCAGTACCGGAGATTAAATAATCACGTGTGTAGTCTCGTTGAAATAAATTTTCAGATTCCTTAAGAAGTCTAATTACTTTCAGTTGCCATTTTTAAATAACTATATATATATTTGTATATATTATCCTGTGATTCTAGTTATGGTTCCTCTGCTGCACTGAAGATTTAGAAGGAGCATAAAAGCCTTTTTGTCCCCCAGGAACAGCACAAATGCTGCAGAAAGGTTATAACAGGCAGTCTTGTCTTGCTACCTTCATTGATCCGGGCGATCCATGGCTTCATCATAAGTGATTATCCTTTTGGGATCTGGAAGGAGAGCAGAATTTTAAGTTTTGGACAAGTTACTTTCAGGCCCTGTGGCTGAAAATAAACACAAGGTACTTGCTCCCCACAAGTCTCCACATAAAACTTCTTCTCAGGTGACTTGTAGGGATAAACCAGAATTTAAAACTTATTGGATCTGACACCCAACACCAGAAATAGAAAGCAATTTTGTATACACATAGGGAAGAGTCATTAAATCTAATTTGACACTGGGTTTGGTTTATTCTCTTTTAGAGACTCTGTTTCTCTCCAAGCAGCTCACCATTATAGCAAAGCTTATTGTCCTGACTTTCAGCCATCTGAAACAGAGATAAATCCAGACTACAAACCACAGGTGCTGAAGAACTGAACCCAGGCATCTCCAGACAGAGACAATCCACTCCCATTCATCCCCCATCCCAACAGACAGAGCATTTTGGTTCATTTATCCTTTCCAACATCCTTACCTTGCTTCTGCAAATTCCAAACCGCTTCCATTTCTGTGGAGGCAAAAAGAGACCACTGTTATTATGCAGATTGATGCTGCCATTAGAGACCACTCCAAATACACTTTAATTTTCCAAGTGTGGCAGTTCTGCTGAGGCTTTCAAACAGAGCCAACCCCATCACACCCAGCAGCGCAGCCCCAGCCCAGCCCACAGGGCTACACAAATTTGACATGAATAATCCAGCAATAAAAGGCAAAGGGATGGCTGGAACATGGTCTTAAGGGTCAGAGAGCCAAGCTGAGCATCAGAAATGTCATCACCATTCACCAGTCCTACATATCACAACCTAACTTCAGGCTTTACTACTCTGACTCCAATGCTGCTTTGCACGTTACAGCCTCAACGAGGAGCCTGGAGAGATGATTTTTACAAGTTGATGCTTAGTGTGTGTGAAATGAGAACTGCTGGACACAGTGAGCTGCACATGGTTCACAGCGTGTGTGTGCTGAGGCACCAGGCAAGGGTTGCTGTGTGAACATCTCTGCAGAGCTGCTGCCAAAACACTGTCCAGGAGCAAGGTGTGATGCTCCACACACCTGGCTTGCAGTTCTTTCCCCAATTTACCTCTACAACACGTTTGTAGGCTGAAGACAAACCTTTCCCAGTTCTTCCCGGACAAGCACATGCTTTTGTTCACCCAAGAAATAACAGCAAAGTTAAATGCTCTTTTCATTCACACTGAGAGACAGAAGGCTCTTCCCTTTAAAATATCCCCCAAACAAAGTCACTTCTTTAGAGAATCATTCAAAATAACTAGTTTGAGCTGCTGTCAAGATGGAGTTTTGTGAGCTGGAATATTTATGAAGACACTGACTGCACCCTGTGCCCAAGTTCAATAGACAAAATTATAAAAAATTACTATTTAGTCACAACACAACCTGCAAGAACCACCTTTCAAGTCTCTTTTCTGCCAGAAAGGGTGACAGGACCTTGGTAGGGGCTAGGAAAAGGGAACAGCAAGGGATTATCAGGCTACATGGGATGTGCAGTAAAGCACAAAACAAGGCAGTAAGTAAACGAACCAGCATGGGAAAGGAAGAAGAAAAAGCCCTACAAAACCCATGGCCTCAGCACGATGTGTGCCAAGTGTCACCTCCATCAATCGCCTCCCTTCTCCAACCCTTCATCTGTCCTTTGTCTGCTACAATCTCCAGCTCCCTGGGGCAGGAAATTGCATGCAAATAAATATTGCCAGCCCTCCCTGCACAATTAAGCCTTTTGTAAGGAAGGCCGCGACAAAATTTTACGAGGTCTGTTATTTTTGCGTCAGGATAGTAACAGCAACACTTTGCACTTCTATTGGGGAGCCCTAAGTGATTTGGGAAGAGTAGCCAGCCTCTAACACCCCAGGGATAGAAGCAGGCTGGCGAGGGACTGCCTCCCTCATCTGCCAGATGCAGATTCCCCTGAAGTAAAATGAACCAGCTACTAAAATTACCTCCCGTGGAGTGAGTTTTCCATTCAGCGCAGTTTGATGCATCGTTTCCTAACAGCTAAAGAACATCTCCCGTTTTAATAGCTTTCCCCAAAGGCAGGGGACAGAAAACTACTCTCGAGTTGTTGCTTCCTGCACATTAGAGCAACATTTGAGCATCAAATACAAGGCAGAACTGAAGCACCACCCAGCACTATATCCCCATGCAGACCAAGCTGTCTTGTGCACTTCATTTGGCCTTAACTCCTCTGGACACCACAAGAATGTGAACTCCTTGTATTATGAATATCTGACAATAAGACAAACAGATACACAGATATACAAACAGAGATACTGTTAAGAACACACCAAAAAACTACTAAGTCGACAAAGCTCTGTTTCAAAAAAAAAAAAAGTCTAACAGGGCTACAACCTTTTCAGACTTCAATTTCCCTTCTCCTCCTTCAGAAAGGGAGGGTGGTGTAAAGTGTCCTGGAAATCCCAGACACCTGGACACACTGGCTGGCAGATGCTCAGCCTGAGCAAGCTACAAAACCAAAGACCATCAACAAACAAATGCAGTAACAGCTCTTACTAAATATCACCTGCCATCAGCAGACCAGGGTCCTCCCCTCCACCTGGCAGCACAGGGCCAGGGGACAGAACAGGTTAAGCACACTGACCAGCTGAAACAACTTCAGAAGAGGAAAAAAAAATAAGTCTGAGGCTAACTGCAACACAAAACTAGGGGAAAAAAGGGATTTCTTCAATCTTAAAATGGAATTATATGCTTTATTCTGCTTTACTTGGTAATACAGTAGAGTTTTCCTGGCTGTGGTCACCTGTGAGTGATAAAAGGTGCTGTGACAAACGCCATGGCCACTGTCACAGGGTGACTTGGTGACTGACATGGTGGACAGGCAGCTCAGCAGAGCCACTGCTGCCCAATGCCTGGCTCCAGCCAAGCAGAAGGAAAGACAGCCCCCAAGAACTGGGCATGCAAGAGGCCCCAAGCCTGCTTTCAGCCCTCCTTCCTTGGGCTCAAAGAGCTCTTTTCTTGAGCCTCTTTTCCCTGGATAAAGCTTCCAGAGCGAGTTTAAGCAAAGGACTGCTACAGTTGCTCACCCTGCGCAAGAAAAGGAGTATCCTCATCATCAGCCCAAGTCCTGTCCCTCAGATACATCCCCAAAACCCAGTACTGCTGCTTTCCAAAGACCTGCCCAACAGGAGCCACCATTCCCAAAACCAGACATGTGGCTGGGGAATCAGCAAACTTTCTCCTCAAGTGGACTCCAACCCAGCTGGAGAAAACGCCATCAACAAACTCTTGCACAACCCAGCATCAAAGGCAGCCCTGCTCCAAGCCAGGGGCAGAACTAGGTCACCTGCTGTGCCCCTTCCAACCTCTCGTTTTCCAGGGTTTTTTACAATTAGCTGGCCTCTCCACAGCCCTCAGGCTCGTGGTTTGCTGAGGAACTGCCTGGGGCAGACAGTCCCAGTCACATCCACCTAAACCATTTTTCTGGGGACTATCACTGAAACAAAGGGTCACTGGAGGAAAGCTTTGATGTCAGGAACAGACTAAGGCACACTCCGGTGAATTGTGCTGGCATTCCTCATAGGTCAATAAACTTTACAGCAGGACTGGTACATAACCTTGGAGGGGAAAGAAGTGTTTCTGTAATAACTTGCTAAGACAGGCACTTTTACACATGTTTTCCTTGCTAGAGAGGCAGTCCCTGCTAACAGAACTGTCTGCACAATGCCACGCTACTATTTCACTGTCCTTATAAATCCCAAAATTGTCCCTAAAATACAACACTAAAGAAATAACAAGAAGGGACCATTCTCATGTGAGTTTTTCTGTTTGTATCTGCAGGATAAGTGTGGGGATTGCCCTGGAAACTAAGCAGAGAATAAGTATTCCATGCTGTGGAGACTCATGGCTGTACAGCATTCACTGTACTCATCCTGACAACTGGAAAGAGCAAGGACTGGAAGGAGAATTAAATCAGCTTTTGCCCCACAGCTCAGGCCCCACAAGGCCATAACCAACAGAGCGAGCTCTAACCCCTTCCCACCAAGGGGGGATGGGAAACCAAGGCTTTTTTTTCCCCCCCTCTACTGATGTAAAGGATGAAAATTGCTGAATTCACAGCTCTGCTATTTCTTCTGACCCAGTTCACCATTCCGGCGAACGCCACTCCTGGCTGGCCCACGCTGCCTTGCTCTATTTTCCATGCTGCTCTCCTGCTTCTTCACGCGAGCAGAGATGCTGCTGCCACCGAGATGCTGAGAAGGAACAAAGCAGCAGCACAGGCAGAAACTCAGGGGCAAGAGAACAAGGGAAACCCTGCAGCTCCCTTCTCCTCCACCCATGTGGTCTTCGCTGCTGTGCAGCTGAGCTGGAGGCCTCAATTATTTGCTTTTTAGCTCAGGACAAGCAAATTATTGAGCTTCCCACCACAAAGCTTGCCATCTAGAGCTCAGTGTTAGTGACAGCCTGGCCTGGAAGACTGCAACTGCCTGAACATGACAAAATTCTCCAAAGCGTTGACAATTATTCCGATATGAAGTGTTTCATCCAGCTGTCTTTAAAAGAAGGACTAAAGCAGTAAGAAGATGCTGGTTTCAATGCAAGTAAAGCTGACATACACTCAACCTCCTTATCCGAAGGACCAAAGTATCTGCAAGAATCAGTTTTAGCTCAAAAAGATAAGGATTTTGGCAATGCCACACAAAGGTAGAAGTTCATCTCTAACCTAGATAGGGGACAATGACTCGAAGTGAGAGCACCACTCCTTCCTGGGCCTTCCAGTCTCCAGGAAGCCCATCCCTGTCTCCAGGCACATCCAGAGCAGGCCCACCAGCACTGAGCTAAATCAGATCTCCCCTGGTAAATCAGATTTGTCACCCGTGAGTGTTTCAAGGCACCGTCACAAACACCGAGCGGCACGGGCTGTCAGTGAAGGCAGCCACATTGAAGGATCGTGTTTTACACTCAAGCAGATCAGATGATCAAGGGAGTCCTTCTGCCCTTTAAACAGAGGAAAAAATAAGAAAGAAGCAAGGCATGAAGCGGGGTTACAAGGAAACCAACAGGAAAAGCTTCTAAGAGAAGAACAAGAGGGTGCATCATCATCCTTGCCTAAATGTTCCCAGTGCTCTGACTCCTGGGGAAAAAGCAGCCAGGGTACAGGCAAAGGAACACAGGAATCCTCCATCAGGACCTTGCTGTGCTCTGCAGCCTCCCAGCCTCACACCCCAGCACTCAGGGACACTGTGGTGAGTTACTGGCACTGTACCATGGCCAGTCCTCTCTGGGTGCCACCTCCTCCATCACTCCTTCCACAGGGAAGCTGTGAAGCAATTACAGTTTATAATGTCCCGTGCAGTCGCTGGGCACACCATGCACAGGAAAGCCTGGTTTGCTGGAACGAAGCTACTCAGTAAGCTGGAGGCTTTCCCAGAGAAATTTACAGTCCAGAATGAGGATCCACACAACCTGGCCACAGTCACAGGCACAAACAGTGCAAAAATGGGTGCACAATTGTGACATTCAAAGCACTGCAACCACTCACACTACAGCTCATTCTTGACTGCAACACCCAGAGCTTCATCCTTGTACTGAAGTACTGCAGCACAATGGAGCCAGGGTAGGGAACACACCAGGACCCCACAGTGCTCCACACTCACCCCTGTCCTTGTCCCGTGATCGTTCCTCTTTGTGTTCATAACCCCAAGGGCAGGGCAGATGCAAAGATCAAACTACCGAGACTTTGCTCAAAAGCAAACAGATCAATCCGAGAGGGAGAAGTTCACCCGACTCTCAAAATCAAAACCAATCAATTTTTGAGGACCCGGCTGCCTGGAATGCCCTCACACCGACCCAGGCAAACTCTCCCGAACAAGGAGGAAAAGCCAGCTTGTGAAAAGGAACTGAGTGAAATCGTTCTTTTCCAACTGCAGAGGAACTGGCTGGCTTGGAGTTGGACCTCAGGAAAACAGCCCAAGATAAACGGAGAGAATAGTGTGGGAATTAACCCCCGCACTGCTGTCCTGCTAACACACCCCACAGCTCCGGGTTTGAGGCATTTCACAGTACACGGTGGGCTCTGGCTGTACAGCCACGAGGAGAGGGCAGGAGACACCGTTCTTCCAAATATTCCTTAACCCAACTTACCCCAAGGGTGAAATGCAACACCCATTATCATCACAGAAGTACTAAGACCCGGACTGATCTCCTGCTTTGTAAAGCAGCTTTTGAACACTAAATAGGAGAAAGACAAGCCCAAGGTGTTTGGAGCACCCCATCACTGCATTAATAACAACGCTGATTAGAAACACCCATCATCTTTTACTCCGAAGTAACACCCTGAAGATGGCACATACGTAGCGTGACAAAGAAATTGGGAGAGATCAGTGCTGGGGCAGGATCGGGTATCCCCAGGCCATCACGAGGGTGTTTCCTCTGGATGCTCAAAGCAAGACCATTCACGTGCAGAAGAAGAGCAGAGAACAGTATTTTAACGGGTGCTTTAAGTGGCCATCCTTGCCAACAAATGTAATTAACTCCTGTGTTTAGAAGAGCTCAACGCAGCCAGGCTTTGAAGTTAACACCTCCTTGAGAGGACATGGGATGGGAGTGTTCTTTATTTTCCTGTTGTTCCTATTGTTTCTGCCTTTCACAGCAAGTGAGAATGGGAGAGCTGATGAGCTTTGCTGGCAGCACAATTGCTTTTCCACAAGTTCAGGCTGACAAAAACAGAGAGGCAAACAGAAATCTAGGGAATATTTGCAAAATTAAGAAAAAAGATCACTGAGGATTTTCTTCCATGTTATGCTTTCTGATACTCCCATTTTCTGATGGGAAGCTGGGATTTAGGCTGCAAGCAGACACAAAAAAAATGAGAACAGAAAGCCTGCTTTAATGCTGGAATAAACTGAGCAGAAGGGAGAGGACCCAGATAAAATCAATTGATGAACACTGTTCTCAAGAATACTAGAGCTTGAAATGTTAACGTCTTGAGAGGGAGATGACCTGGAAAAAATATTTGGAGTTATTATTTTTAAATGACTGGGCTTGTTATTACTACAGGAAGGCATCTGAGTTTATGCTATACAGAGCTTGTGAAGTGGTAATTCAAGAACTTTGCAGTGGGTCAAAACAGCAAATTTGCCAAAGCCAACCAAGTACCACCCTCTGCAGAGGGGAGCAAGACATTATCCCTATATGCATGTGGAATACTAAACAAAGAAAGGATGATCACCTCGTTCCCTTCAGAGCAGAGGGGTGAAGGGAGAGGGAAAGGGGTCAAAAAAAGGAACTGCCCCTGTGTTGGTCAAGAGTGAGTAAATAACACCGTGACAAAAGGGAAAACACAACCAGGCTACTGAGCCACCACAAAAAGCCAAGAACTGCCCCAAGACCTCAGAGCTTCTGGGGCTGAGGCCAAAGCAGAAAGCAAGCCATCCCACAGGCTCCCCTCTCTTCGTTCCCATTTTAAAGTGTCTGTATCGTGTTTGAGTCATTTCAATCTCAAAAAAACAGGAGAAAAAGGGAGCTGGACTACAAAGGACTCCATGAAAGCAATAAAATCATCTGAAAGATGTGGCCTACAAAGACAAGGAGAGAATTCAATCTGCAGCTCACAGAGGAGCTGATAAGAAAAGATTGGTCTTGCTGTTGCCGTGATACTCAAGGGCAGGGAAAAAGTGTGTGTGGGGCACACTTAAAAAAATAAATCACACCTACAACTGTAGGAATAATTTTTTCTTCCTTCAAAGCCATGATTTCATGGTCTGATCTGCCCAAGGGAAAAGCTGCAACACTTTGGTGGCAGAGGTGTGAGTAGAGACTATGAAGCCTTCACAGTGACAGAATATCACCTGGTACAGCTGGAACAGAGCAGCTGAAACTACACATTTAACTCCTTCCAATGCTTAGGAGGACCTGCTAAGTATCATCCCTATCAACATCACTCATGCTTGTCCACGGGAACAGGGAAACAAATACCTTTTAACATTAATTAAACAACCCTTTGAGTAACTTCCCCAAACCGTTATTGCCATGAGAGATATGCAAGCAAAAAAAAAGGTCATTTTCAAAACAATTAGAATTGCTGGAAGGAACATATCATATTAGGATACTGCACTTATAAAAACAAAAGAAAAATAAAAAAAAAGAGAACGCCCTTAGGCAGCAAGTTAAGCCATTACCTTTAGTGTGATATAGAATAGCAGCCCTCAGGTCAAAAGAACCCCAGCTATCTTTCCTTTCTAGGCCTCTCTGGTACCTCTGTTCTTTGGCGGAGGCTAGCAAATTGTTCGTAGGAGAGGCCAGAGGATTCTCTACTTCATAGTCTTTTGAAAGAAACACTAAAGCACCTTGGCTACCGGTGTCTGCCTTTTGTAGGTCACCTGTGTGATGCGACTCCAAAGCTAAGACACCACCCTCGACAGCAGTCCCAGGCTTAAGAATAGCACTAAGAATTTGAGGGCTAGTCCGTTTATCCAGCTCATAAGCCTTAGGAAACACAGGTTGTTCAGTTCCTGAGGGAATGATTTCAGCACACTGTGAAACCAAAGTGGCAGGATATTCCCCTTGAAATGTCACTTCCATTAACTGATTATCCGCAGATTTCCCCACAACGGTTTCAGGTCCAGCACTGGGCTCGTTTATGAAAGACAAGCCCCACTGATTCTGGAAGATATCCCCCAGGTTCTGCTGATTCGTCTGCGAAGGGAAATCGACTTGGGCTGTCCCCAGGAGCACAGTTTGCATATTTGAAGGGTAGATAAAAAGGCCAGATTTCTTTTGTTCGAGGGCTGTCGAAGTTGCACTCATGTCCTGGGGTACGGACTCGGAGGAGGTCGATGGTACAGTACTAGCAGCAGTTGAGAGCAGTGGCTGGGCCCCTGGGGAATACACACTTCCATCGGTCCCTGCCAGGATCGGCCCATTCGAGAAGCTGGCAGAAGTGACAGATTTCATAGCAGACATGGGGACTTGGGACAGTCGACTTGATGTCTGGGCCTGAGTTTCCCCAGCAGATGACGAAGATGACGAGGATGATGTGGATGGGGTTTGAGCTGCTTTGTTGAGGTTTTCTTTAACTTTACTTGCATAACTAATTTTGGGAACAATTTTAGCACTGCTATTGTCCACTGGAAAAACTGGGGGTGGTTTAAATAAGGTCCATGAGTCCTCTTTAGACGTAGCCGACGATGCGTGCTTCCCTTTGGGCCGGTCATCAAACTTCTTGCTGCTAATCCCAGGTTTGGCATCAGAGTTTTTCCGCGGTACATCCCCGAGCCCAGGCTTTCCCCTGCCTGCTCCACCAGCCCCAGCCTCGTATTTCCAAACAGGCTTAGTAGTTTCAATTCGGTTCCCCTTTTGTTCACTATAATCAGGCTTGAAACTCTCAAGTTCCTGTTTCAGGGTTGGTGCGCCCGCCTCCTGCTGCATTATTTTGTCCTGTACTAGATTCAAATTCTCACAACCCTTGGCACTGTTGCGCCTGCCTTTCCGTTTTTTAGGTGTAGTATATCCACTCTCGGAGCCACTACCATCGTTGTCGGCCCCTTTGCCTACGTAGCCATTTGTGATGTAGCTGGAATTATTGGTCACCACACCGTTTGGAATAGACACTCCCTCTGGCTTGTCTGAGGACTGGTTTTCTCGGTGTTTGTTTTCGTAGGACTTCTCATTCTTTTTGTCCATGCTATTTTTCTGAATGAAGTTCTTGGTTTTGATTCCAGCTTTCCCCAAAGCACTGGCCTTCACAGTCTGCTTTGGGGTGACATTAGAATCGACGAGCTGCTGGCTGCCATTTGGTACCCTGGATCCTGGGGCGGTGGCTTCATCAGAGCACAGGCCCTTTAGTGACACTTCTCGTTCTCCTGCGTTTCCATTTAGCTCTCCGTAGCCTAGAGGGAAGCCAAAAACAGCAAAAGGCAAGAATTAGAATGTGAAATGTTAGACTTGTCATTGCAGAAAGCTGTAGTCAGCCCCAAACATATCCAGTTTCCTCATGCAGACATTTTAAAATAGGAAAATATCTAGTCTCTGAGGTAAAGCTGCATAAATTTATTTGCTGGAACCCACAGCAAGAAGGGTTAAGCAGAAAGGACCAGCCGTGACTGACTCTCACATAACTGAGTGACATACAGATAACATAACAAAGCAAAAGAAAATACAGATACTATGTCAGGAAATATACTGTACTGAAGATCACTGGCAAGCTGGAGAGCTATTTCATCAGCTACTATTTCCAGGTCACAGAGAGGAAAAAATTAATTCCCAGGATGCTTCAAGACAGCGGGATCTGCTGCCTTTGTGACAAGATCTGTGGAGGTTCAGAATACACACTGTGAACAAGGGACAACTCCTACCATCTCCATCAGCTCCTGGGCCTGCAACACCAGCAGTCCTCCTTCCCACCCTCCTCCCAAATGCCATCTCAGTAAAGGGGTGGGGGGAAAAAAAACCCCAGGATTTCCAAAAGGACACGTGCAAGTCCAGTTGGAAGGTGGAGGGAAGAAAACGTGACCACATGTCCTCACCACATTTCAAGATAGTGACCAGCACCTCCCTTCACGTGCTCTTTAGCACTGAAAAGGTGACAAAACTGAGAAGAAATGTATCCCTGAGGCACCCTTCTGCTACCACCAGGAACTGGTCTCTTGCCCACTGAAAAACTACTATTTCAGTCCCCAGAAGAGCTGGTGTGAGTGTGAGACCTGAGAAATAAAGTACTTGCTGAGGGCTCCAACTCATAAAACCATGAGATTGTGCTGTAGACTCCGCTTTCCTTTCTCCTTCTGAAGTTCACTTCTAGGCCTTACGGCTCTGAAAGGAATATTGGGAGTGCAATTCAAGCAGAGCTGGAAGCCCAGGACAGTCCACACTGAACCAACTTAACCTCTTCTTTGTTTTTTTCCCTTTTAAATATATCTGGCTGCTTTCGAGGACCCCGGCTAGAGCACCCCAAGAGAAGGCCTGGAGCCCCACTGGGAGACAGGGAGAGCACACTGTGCCCTGCTCAACAAACACACTCCAGCTGTGGACGAGCAGAGGGATCCCTCCTACTGCACCCGCTGCTCCTCTGACTCATCCATCCTCCTTCCCGAGGCTGGAAAACCTTACATCCCCCACAGCCACTGACCCACCTCGGGCTCCATCTGCAGCCGCGGTGGCACGGAGTCAGCACAGAGAGGGAGTCCCTTAACAACTGGGGCGGGCAAAACTCCAGCTTGGAAAAGAATGTTTTTGTTGTTGCTGATGTTGTTGAAATTAACTGCTGTAACTAAAAATCATTGTTACCCTCACATCCTGGAGCCTCAGATGTCTGGCAGATGTAACAGCTCAAGTTCTGTGCAAGTCGGGAACACAAGAATCCTTGTAGGAATCTTTACAGAAATTCCACAACTGAGTTTGCCGAGGGGGATCAAAAAGGATTTTACTACATGCAAGTATCTGTAACCACCACAACTTCCACTATAACTTTCAAAAATGTTGTTAAGAAAATTAACCATAAATGCTTCACCCTAGAGAGAACTATTACGGTAGGATCCTCTAAAATTAAGTATTTCAGAACAGCGTGAAGAGGAAGCCCTCTCAAGAGCAGTGTGTTACAGCTGACCTTGTATGACTCAAGACTTCTGACACCACTTGTTAATGAAACAAAACAATAAGAGTGGTCATAAGACCATTGCAGATGAGGGGTGAAAGAATAAAATGAAGAACAAAATCCATTTCAGTAAGTCAGTGTGTCAGCAGTTTCTAGTTCCAATTCTCAAGTATTCAGCTGCCTGAGTTTTCTCCAAATCAACATTTGGCACAGCTGGCCTTGGCCTGGACCCGGAGGTGCAGCAACCAAAATTTAGGGGAGAGGAAAAAAACCAGGACGGTAAGAACAGGTGAAAAAGACCTGGCAAGCTCACAACCCGTTTCAGAGCTGGGAAGGGAGGGGTGCCAGCCTAGGCACATATTAAAACCCTGGGCACGCTGCAAACAGTGAAATGACTACTCAACTTATTTTTGCTCGGTAACTTATTTTAGCGTGTGCCGGATCAGGTCCCTCCCTGCCTGCCCAGGCTGCACATGGGGCACTGCCGACCCCGCTCTGCCGCTGCCAGGCCCCCCTCCCACCTCCCGCCTCGTTATGTAAAAGGAAAATTCAAGGGAAGAAAAAAAAAAAAATGTACGCGGCACTCCAGCGGGCTGGTGGCCACGCACTCGCTTGGACCCCGCACAAGCCCCCCCAACAGGGATTGCTGGAGCCGGGGAGCCCCCCAGGAGCGCGGCGGGGGCTCCGGCCCTGCCCGGGATCGGCTCCCCCCGCGCCGCTGCCCGGCC
>VZRO01006230.1:149842-168829 GCA_013397915.1 Daphoenositta chrysoptera
CCCGCCGCTCCCCGCACGGACCCGCCACCGGGCGTGCTCGGCACCCACCCGGGCCGGGAAAGGTGGGCTCACCAAATGCACCTGTCCACCTCCGAGAGAAGCACCGGAGGTTTAACTGATGCTTAAGAAAAAAATCAAAGGTTGTTGGGGAAGCCCAAGAACGTAAGGAGGAGAACTCTTGAAACTTGTCAGAATTTGCAACAGATTTCATACTATTTCAATCTCTGATCATCCCCATTTGAGCACGTTCCGGGGGGGTGGTGGCAGCTAAATGACCTGAACTGCCTCTGCCCTGACCAGCCTCCACTGCAGGAGAGCAAGACATTCAACTGCTGCTCCTGGATCCCTCCTCAACACGAAGGCCCAATTCTCCAGACAGCACTGAGACAAAGGGGTTTGGGTTGCAAGGAGCAGTGAGGAATTGAGGCAGGAGTTAATTAGGAATGTAGGAAAAGGGCAGAGAGAATGGGGAGACCCACGACTGACACAGGCTGGAGACAGAGGCAGAGTCCTGCTCCAAGTTATTTGCTGCTCTGGTGTGATTAATTGCCTCCAAATACTCCCAGCAGCGTGCACTGCAGCAAGCAGGGAGGAAAAGTGACAAAATAAAATGTGTTCATGCAATTAAAGACTGTTACAATTAATGTGCACAAAAAATATAAACGGGCTCCGCAGATAGTCTTCAAAATAGTATTGACTCGCTTCTCAAAGCTTTTCCTTGCAGCTTAATGTTCTGTTCTATTTTTTCACTATTTTAATAAAGTAAATAAAATTAATAAAGTTCATGTGTCTAGAAAGCCGTATCAGACTTTGGCACTGTACAAAGGACAGAGTCCTTGTCTGGAGATTTTACAGTTACCAAGCTTTATTTTAAGAGAACACAGTTGAAAGTTTATGCCTCAAATACAGCATCCCACTTCACCCTCCTCTTTACTACACAGGAGGTAAAGCTTTTTCTTACCAGAAATACCAATTTCGACATTAATACAGAGGGTATTTTCAAGATTTGAGGTGCCTGAAATATCTCAAGCTCTCTGCCAAATCATTCCTGCAGTTTACGTTTCTTTCAGCACAATGCAAAGCAATTTAAAACGTGATGAAACCATTTAAGCAAGCAGTGATGAACTTTGGGCTTTACCCAAACAATAACGGTCCTGGTCCTTTCAAACGCTGACTCACTGAGTGACCTCACAGTGCTTAGGAGACAAGTCTTAAAATGAGGAGTCGGGCTTTAATCACAGCTGACATTTTATTGGTGGTTTGGAAGAATTTATTTTTAATATAGGGAGCTGGCTTGAAGATTTAAATTTCAAAAGACTCTGAAGAAAGCAAACAATTATAGACAAATCGGCTCCACATACACATACCAAAAATCTGAATACAGAGGGAGGTGGGCTGTCTCTTTGTGAAAGACAAAGCAACTATGTCACTGCTTAGAAGTGTCACATTATCAGTATTATATTATCTAAAGCTTGCAAAAGAGATTAAAAAAATCTAAAATAATACAGCCAGGGGCTCATCAGCTTCAGTAGCACACCGGGCACGTGAAGCATGGGCATCCCACACCACAACATGGTGTGTCCACGGTGGGCCTTCCCCACTTCCCACTGATCCTACATTGCATCTGCAGGGATGCATTTTAAAGGTAAGAGTAGTTCCAGCAGGCGGTGCTGCCCCGTGGCCTGGTGTCCCCCCCTGCCACACTGGGACACATCCCCTTCGGAAGCCGTAGTTTCTGTTAACCCCAATGTTTGCCCAGCGTTGCAACAGTTATACCGTGCATTAATATTCAACAGTTCTTCAGGATGTGCTCTCTGGAAAGGGAAACTAGAGATTTCCGTGTCTGCTCATCTGCAGCAGTTTTCCTTCTTACTGCTCTTTGGCAAGTTAGCAAAGAGGCAATTTTCCTTGGAATTCCACACCCAGTGCCAAGTATTCCCACATCCAGGCACAAAGCTGGGCACAGCCAGTATAATTTCTAACTCAGTAATTTATTCAAAGCTCTGTTTTATGAAGCTTTGAAGTGGATGGCTTTGCAGAGAACCTGCCATTTAAAGCTGCAAAATTAAGGCAGCAAGGAATGAATCAACTGCTACAGGAATCATGAGAAAGTTTTCCTGGAGAGTCTGACCCGGGATGAGTTTTGTGTTCATATTAAAATGCAGTTAAACTGAGAAGCTATTGAAGTGATTTATTAAGAACAAATTATTTCCTTTCGAAGGCAATCCTCTTTAAGACACTACATTTAGTTTCCATTAACTGTTTTCAGGTAAGTTAAAAGTGAAACTATAAAATTAATCCATGAGAAAAGTAAAATGCTTGCTTTGTAATATTTAATGTGTCTGTCTGCTGTTTAAAACTCAAAACTGGGAAACACCAAAATTACCATATTTATAGATATTGGGAAGGGCTGTTAGACAAAGTATGTATGGCATTTATTTACATTTTTTTGCTACAGTGTTTTCATTTATAGCAGGGGTTCAGACTTGAGAAATTCTCATATTCCAACACATCCAAGTTAACAAAGCACTCCTGCAGACCTTTAGTTCCAAGCAGGATTATAACCTCACTGTTCAAAACCTTGCCACGTTTGGCCGCTGGAATCTAACGTGTTTCAGTACAAGCCAGTTGTGATTTACCAGCTGATATTCAAGTACTGGAATCTCAGAATTAGTTCTCAGAAGCAGTTTAGTCAAGATGGATGACAGGGTACGAGTGCTGCTCACAGCCTGACCACAGCTATTCTCACAGAGCTGCTGCAGTTACGTTCAGGTAAGGAGGAGCTTCTCCTTGACTCCATTTTTGTACTCTGCTGTGTACATTATTTATAGGTACAAAGCTGGTCTCTTTAAAGGCTTCTCTCTCTAGAGGCAGCTGGATAGTAGGCATTGGGTTAGAGGTCTCAAAAAGCAGCAAAACCCAAAAAATTAAAAAAGGATTTAACCCCTAGCTGAATTGTAGAAATGGATACCATGGACACTCATCTTTCCCATCCCTAACAATTTAAGCATTTCCATCTCAGAACATGCTGAATTATGATTTTTTTTTTTTCCTAAAATCTTAGGTTCCAAATGCCTTGAGCACACTATGTTAATCCTTCATTCACTCTCCAGAAAATTAAGGCAGTCCAGCACCAAAAATAACCATAGGGCATAGTTTTGTGAGGCAGCAAAACTGACGTAATGGCTGCTCCCAAAAGGGAAGGTCATCTCTCTCTGCCCTGCCCTCACAGCAACGCTGCTGCTTCTCAGAGCCCATCTGAGAAATTAAACTAAAAAACAATTAGTCAGATGGAAAAGTGCACATTTTTATTCTGGTTACGCTTCCTGAACTGTTTCACAGAGGAGCCAGACAAATATTAACACCTTGAAGAATGGGCTGTCACTACAGCAGCTCAGGAGTTGCCTTCCACAGCCAGCCTGGCTGCAGGGATGACCTTCTGGGAATTGGGCAGTGGGGACACAGCTGGGGTTGCAGCCACTTAAGCCATCTAATTTTATTTTGCTCATATTTGTGAGTCAATCCCCTCGAGTGGCCAAAGAAGGATGGCGTGACCATCCTTCAAAGTGTTCTGAGCAAGCTGTAACAGAATGGCTGTAAGCAGTGGGACTTCTGGTGGGTACAGCCATTGTTTCACAGGACTCAGTCTGAGGATCATCCCAGTTATAAAGACACTGGAGTGTTCACACAGGCATGAGTAACATCTGCTGCCCATATCTGCATGCAAAATTGTTTAGTAGAGTGCAATTGTATAAACTAGAGGCAGCTTCTTGGACACATACAAGAAGCAGCATGGGAGGCAGGCTAGCAGGTTGGCCTCAGCCACATATCTCATCCTTACTTCTCTGGGATTTCAAAGAATCCTGGCTTTCAGACAGTTCTGGATCTCCTCCTGCTTCCTAGGATTGTCACAGGGACCACAGAGAAATCCACACAAACACCTACCAAGGTGTTCTTGCACAAACACACCTGCTCTTAGGACCTGAGGCAGAGTCACTCCAGCCTGACTTACACAGAGAATTGTATTGGTCACTGCTGGCAGTAGACTTTGACCTCTGGAAGACAAATGAAAAAAAGCTCAATCCACAAATCCCAAGCACTTTTTATCTTGTTATACAACACAACAGTCACAAGGCTGCTAGTCACATTTCATTCTCATTCCATTTGGATACCAAGCAGTTATTTTGAAATGGGGATATTAAAAAAAAATTATTAGTTTTTAAATGTGTGTTGGGTATGTCTGCATTTGGCACATGGGGACTCCACTGCTTGTTTGCAGTCAGGGTGTCCAACCTAACAATGCCTAGCACTGACAGAACACCAGACCTGGAGGGGTTATTGTTTGAGTTATTGCTGTGACTGCTGCTTCATTATGTGACACAGGGCAACGATGGTTGACTACAAGATATGGGATTGGGAAGAGCCCTCATCTGAAGGAAATTTAAAAAGACTGGGACCATTCACCTCCGAGGGAGTGAATCAGAAAGAACACAGTGAAGGTATTGCAGAATGCATAGCTTAGAGATAGCAGTTGGAGAACTTTTGTTCACCTTATCTCAAAACATAGGAATGCAGGAACATGAAGGAAAAAAAAAGAAGGTAAATGAAAAGATAAGCAACCACTTTTTAATGTTTCGCATAAAATATATACAGGATTCACTGATAAGCTACATTGTGAAGAGCAAAGTATTATTAGCTTTCTCAATGAATGGGCATAATTCAGCTAAAAGTAAATATTTGACATCTAAAATAGAGATTTTTTCTTGTTCCAAAGAATAGGATTACTATTCTTTGGAGCACAAGTGAGCTTCTACCTCTTGGGATTTAAGAGGCTATTTCTGCCAGGTATCCAGGGCCTGGAGAGCTCAAATAGAAGCAGGGTGAAGAACTCATGGACTGAGCACAAATGAGACAGCTGATGGCTTTAGCTGGGGAGGAAAACAAACTGACTGGCAGGGCAAGCAATGGGCACTGTGCAGCTGATACTTGTTAACATTCAGATTCCTCAGAGGAGTTCCTGCATCCTTGACTTACTGGATCTGTGCTCCATTTCATACAATTCAGGTATTTTTGTTACTAAGTGAGGACACTGCAGGAGTCAAAGGCTAACTCTTGCCTGTATTTAGCCCTAGTTCCTTATCTTGGAATCCAGTCCACAGTGCCACTCTCGTTCTCCCACACAGTTTCTGTACTTCACTGCTTACCTACTCATGAGGACTGAATTCCAGGACAAAGGCTGTTGTTCACAGCAAAGGGTTTGTGGAACAGCTATTCTGGCATAGCTCCCCAGGTGGAGATACAGTTCATATAGGCAAAAGAACTCACTAAATCATCTCCTTAAAAGGCAAGCTACACCATCAGAATAAATCATCTCCACATCTTTGCTTTTTGCACGCCATCATTGCTGCAGGGTTAAGTCTGGGATTTTTACATTCCAACCTGCATAACTATTCTGGCAAAACTAGTCGTTCCTCGACCAGGAAAGGCCAGATGCACCAGGGAACAAAACAAAACAAAGCAACAACCAAACAAACAAAACACACCAATTCAAAAGATCTTGCCTTATTTTCTTAACTGCTTCTCTTTTATAGATATTGAAAAGAAGAATGAAGGAATGAGCCACAAGCACTGACTCTGTTAGCAACTGGAAGGGGAACTGTCTAAAAGTCACCTCTGGAGTGGAGAAAAGCAGTGGAACAGCAGTACACCACAACCCTTACAAAAGGATTTATTTACTACATGTATGAAACAAAAATACGGTGTCCTAATGAAGCTATAGTGGAACACAAGTAAAATCTAAAGACATAATATAGATAACCCATCTAGATCTGAACCACAATTCTAGACATAAGACCCCCACTCTACAGGAATGTAGCCTAGGAATTCATTCACCAAGTTCAATTAATAATAGTCACTCTTCATTATCATCTTTTCACTGAAATAGACCTCATGTCAGCCCCAGGAAAGGATATGAGTCAATCCTTGACTAAATGCCTCTGATTCACTAAGGAACCAACATATATAAAATCACTTAAGATTAAAAAATGCTAAGGTTTGCCTCACTGATAATTTATCTAATGGCTGCTAAGATTGGGGTAATGGGAGAAAGATGAGAGCAAACAGCACTACATTGCTATGGAAACTAGAATTTTCAAAATAAATACCTTTGCAGAACTAAGGTTGCAGATCTAAAATATCTTGGTTTTGATGTCACCTCCCTTTGCCACGAGATGCAGCCAGGCTGACCAGTCAGGCATAGGGAAAAAGCTTGCATGTGGTGACAGAAGACATCCCATGGCTGATGTTCCTTATCCCAGTGCAGGTATGGGCTCTGAATTGAAACTTCAGTGATTTATTTGTTACCTGTACACTGTTGGGGATCTTCCCGCCCCACAGCCCATCTGGCCAGGCCAATGCAAAATGAATCCATACCACTTCAGATGGGAAGTGTTACCTTTTTATATATCAAGTGAACTATGACAACACGATATTTACAGCTTTGTGAAGTTCCAATTCCCTTACTCACACTAGGAAACTCCTTACTCTGGAAATGGCTCCACTGCAGTTACTGTTTAGGGTATCCAGTCCTTTGATTCCCATTAGTCACAAATGGAAAATACAGTTGGTAACTTCCCCACTTGTGCTTGGGCAAAGGGTTTCTCATTTTAGACACAAACATACCTCCACACCCCACCTACCTTGTACCATCTCTCACTGATAGCTGCTGTAAACAAGTCAAGGCTCTAGAAATGCTGACTCACAGTGCTAAGACTATGGAAAATATTTAGAGTTGCTAAAGAAGCAAAGCCCAGCAGGTTTCCTGCCCTTCCTCCTTATCTTCAAGCCCCTTGCCATGAGAGGCTGTAATGAAGGACCTTGCTTCCTGAGAGGAGGCAAAGAGTAGGTACTTGCTTCCTAAAGATAGCCCAGATTCCTTTGAATTCCCAGTTGTTAGCTAGTAATTTCAGGCAGGGGAAGACAACCCCCAGTGCTTACAACCGCAGGGGTACAGATGTTGAGAGATTAATGGCTTCTGGGTAGGCTTTCTTGCCCAACGCAGCATTGCTCACTTCAGTGCACTTCCTGGGACAGAGTCAAGTTCCTTTAAAATGGCTCAGTATCTGCTACAGAAGGCTGTTCCTTACCTCTGGACTTTACTGAACCGGATTTATTACTGATTCCTGCCTTCAGCACAGCTGAGTCAGTGCAGACAGGCAAATCACTGTTTGCTTTGGGAGGGTTGGTACTGATCAGGACATGGGCAAGCAGCATGGGGTGCAAATTCTGTTTCCCTGTGGGCGTGCCTGCGCAGGCAGGGACAGGGACCGGTGCTCACGCTGAGCCGGGGGCCGCGGACAGAGTGGGGAGATCAGGGCTATCTCGACAGGAGCCAGTCTGGGTGCATTCTGCCTGTGTTAGCACGCTGCTGCGCCCAAACTAATCGGCTCTGGATCTTATCCAAACGACAAGCTGAGTGCCTACCACATCAACAGCCTGTTTTCCCCACTGGGAAACGACCTGTTGCAAAAGGCAGAGCATTTAAGGAAACAACAAAGTTTTATACCCACACGATTCACGTGGCAAATAACTTCAGACAGCCTAAGGAGAACGGAGCCTTTATGACCGGCTGGGAATGGGCAGGTTGCAGTGCTGCTGCCTCCTCCTCCTACTCCCATTACCTACGCAGCTCATTTGCAAAAAAGCAGAGACTGATGAGCTACATTTACAAGCTGGGCAGGGCAGACCAGGAAACAGCTCTCACTGAAGGGAAGGAGCAGGCTGTGGTGAGAAATTGCAGTGCTCAGAAATGACTGTACTAAATGGTCATGGTGATGGTATTGAGTTGATTTTTACCTATAACCTGTTCTAACTGCAGTCTGCAATTAATGTGGCCTGTAGCTTCTAAATGCACTAGAAGCACACCAGTAGGGATGCAGAGCTCCCTTTTCTATTGGCAGCTGACTTCCAGCTGCACATCAAATGAAATTCTTAGCAAGCTGATCATGCGCATAATTCTCTCCATACTTGTCAATATGGAGATGCATTTGGCTGAAGTCTCCCTCTTGTGAGGCAACAGGAGCCATTTTAAATAGGTGAGGACAGGGGCTGGTCCTACAAGACTCACACTAGTTTAAGAGAACAGTAACTATAGTGCTTTTGCCCTATTTATAGTGCTTACTCAAAGCAAACCTGAGGTCCTATCAGTCCTTCTGATAGTGACAGGGAAGGTGGCTCAGTGTGGAGATGGCCCTGTGTGAAGAATAGATTGGATCATAAATGCAGAACAGCTGCTTAAGCAGAACATCAGGAAAAGAAGCAACGATGTTGCTGGGCAGAGAAAAGCATTACAAGAGCTCACACACAGCCTCCTTCCTCCAAAGGCACATGCGCACTGCTATCACTCAGTCACATTTCTCTCAAGCTTCCTGGTAGCAGCACCAGCAAGTGCATTCTGTCACATCTGACTGGCTACAGGACTCTGTCCTCGTCTGACAGTAATGACCTGGCCTCGATTTTTCACATTTTTGTTGTCTCCTTCCCCTCTTTCAGCAGTATGAAAGCACCAGGCATGAAACCTGCAGCACAAAGGAAATTCTCGCTAGCACAGCCTGCTGCAGTACACTTACCTCAGCAGCACAGGAGCTGCAGGCATGGCAAACCTCACATAACCTACATTAGATTCCCATAACGTTCCAAATCAGGCACTTAACTTCCAGACTTGGCTGAGACTCATCTCCATGGCCAGACTTAGTATACACAACAGAGACTAGAACTCTGAGGATCATGGTGTGCAGCTTTGCTCCTTTGGTAAAATGTAATGCTCTACAAAAACAGACAGTTCAACCCCATAAAAACAGCCTATTTTTGGCCCAAGAACAAATACTGAAATCCCCCTAGAACTAAGGGCCATCCAGATTTTCTCCACATGCAAATTGCACAGTAAAAGAGCATCTCTCTGGTTGAATGGCTACAGCAAAACACACTTGACATTGCCATGGCCTAGCCTCTGATCTGCCGCTGGCCAGAGGTGATGTCATGGGCTGTGTTCACTGTCTGGAAATGAGGAGCAAGAAACGCTGCATTGGCTGGCCAGCCCATCCAGTGACACATCCTGACATGGGCCACAAGGAGACGGGAACAGACTGATAACTCTCAAACATCATGGAAACAAAACCCCAGGGAGAAGTTGTCTGGGTATAAGCACACTAACTTGGCCAGCGGCAGCGGGTCCGCCCACGCCTTTGACACTTTAGTCCATCTCTCCTTAGTCCTTTCCCATCCCTCATCACCTCTCTTTGCTCAAGGCTGTTCAGCTAAACTGCTGCTGTCCCCACTTTGTTTACCCAGTTCTACCTGCACTGAACAGGAGCAAGAGTGCTCTCCCCTGATGTCACCACTACCTTTGAGAAAAAAGCTGACCTGCAAGCTATTTTTAGCCACATTGTAAAGTTGTGGAGCTATTTCGGTCACATCTCTGTATGAAAGCTGCAGGACGCTGACAGGCTCAATGAGTGCCCAGGGCAACAGGGGCTTTAACTGGGAACGGGCACAGCTTGTGACTTTGCATTAAGGCTTCTCTGCCCTTCCCATGCCATAGGACTCCTTAGACCAAGATTTGATTTCCCTTCCTCTTAGGAAACAGTAACACACCTTCCTGAATTCTGCTGGATACCAGAGGCTCTGTAAGGCCTTTGCAGTGATGGCCTCCAGCTTGCATTATGTCCAGTTCTGCAGAAGGTACTATTTATTCTGTGGGTTCCCTCACTCCCATTTGCCTCATTCCCTAGGAGGAGGCAGGTGCAATTACGTGTTCACAAAAACACTGGACAAGATTTTATCAATCTTCCTTTGCATCAGACCTCTGTAAAAGATCAATAAACATTAGGCTAGTGCCTGCTGAGAAGTTGGGTGCATGTAACTCTGTGGAGGTAAGAGGAAGAACAGAAAGGAATCATTTGCATAGCAGCATGTTGTTCTGAATACAGAGCAATGCCTGGGAGCTCTGGGGTACGTCCAGGGCATCGGGCAGAAGGTGCCTGGTCTAGACAGTTGTTTTCTCTGGAGTGCCCAGGGGTTGGCTGCCAAGTTTGCTGGGGCTCTGTAGCAGGTGCAAAGCACAGGCAAAGTAGAAGCCAAAGGAACTGGATTTAATAGAATTAAGCCCAGAGATATAAAAGGAATCTTGAAGGATAGGAGGTAAATGAGAGGAGAGAAAAAAAATACTGAAACTGCTGTGTTCAGGACAGGGACAGATGAGTCAAATCTGTTAAAGAAGGAACTGTATGAAAGTTTTTGAACAGCTGTCATCCAGCCCTCCCCAGAAAACTTGCCTTAGGACTACTGCTGTCTGCAGCTACAGTGCATGTTTTCCCAAGACACCTCTCAGTGGTGTTAAAAATTCCACACCTATCTCATTTGGAACAAGCCCCTGCTGCAGCAAGAAGAATCAGAATTTCATCAAGTCAGATTTCAAAGTCTCTCTCATGTATTTTTTTCCCCCAACTTTCTTCCACAGGTGGTTTGTTAGCAGTTCTTACACTAAAACCTACATCCTGCTTCTCAGGTGAGCCACTCCTTACTTCACTGATGCAACTTGCACCTGCTTTCATGAGTCAGCACAACCCACATATCTCCTCCATAGCCGGATCAGTGCCTGCTAACAGGATGAAGTGTCCCAGGCAAACACTGGTGACCTGTTGCAAACAGATTTAATATGCAGAGCATCACTGTATTTCACTGGGCATTTCAGCAGAAGGAGGTTTAACTCATTTGGTCCCAGACAAGCATTAATCTGTGGAATATACTCTGCGATCTTCATGCCAGGAAAATCAGCTAACCGTTAACTAATCTCTTATGACATGTAAATTAAAACTAGCTTAATAAGAATTTAACTTTTTAGTCAATAGGTGGAAATGGCACGGACAGAATAGTATTGTTTAATATGCTGTTATTTTAGCAGGACAGAATGGAACTGTCACAGTTCAGATCAGACACAGAGACATGTCCAGCAGCAATATGTCAAGACCTGTTGGATCAAAAAGCTCAGTGAAGTGTTTTGTGTTTCAGCTTCCCCCAGAGCTATGCACAAGACTAGCAAAAGCATTACATAGTGAAAACGTTTTGGTCAGATGAAATAACACAGCAACTTGTTGCACTATTTCCCTACTGAGCTTAAGTATCCTTTCTTTGGGACAGCAGGATAACACACACAGTGCAAAAGTGTCTGACAGAACAGATAATCTGTCAGCTCCTGCATGGTGGACCCATGCTTCTGGTAGCAGAACTTTGCCAGTGTAGGGAGTAACTACTTCACCTTTCATCATCTTTCTAGAGTCTTAGTTTTCATCCATTGTCACACAATCTGTCTTTTGTGAGAGCATTACTTATCATCACTTGTCTCCCCTGATTATTTAATGAAGATATCCTATCACCATCTCCACAATGTAGATATTTTTCTAGTAAATATCAAGAAACTGGTTTTGGTGTGTAGTTGTTTTTTTTTTTTTTTTTTAAATATTCCTACACCTGTTCTCTTTTCCGGTGTGGAAACACCAGGCATACAGTAACAAATCACAGGCAGCTCACCCCATAGACGTAGACAGAGGTTGTCCACCAATTGTGTGGATCCCGGCAAGCGCACACACCACGCTGGAGCTGACGACTGCAGTTGTTCCCAATCTCCTCTAGGGAGTGCAGTCGGAAAGGAAGAGATGGAACTGCAGCGCACATGCCAGCTGGGAATCGGTGACTCAGGATATTCAGTCACAAATGGTGTCTGTCCGCTTCCAGCTGAATGCAGGGAGTAGCAATGAGGTTTGAGCTTGATGTAAGAGCAGAATTCTACTAGAACTCGAGGTATGCTTTACTACGTGAAAGAAACGTCTGCCAAGATACTAAAAATCAAGATGTAAATCAAGCAATAGGACTTCAAATACTGGATCAATCGTTTAAGCCAACACCCCTACAGCTGAATGCAGCATGGACAACACTTCTGTGGGGCTTCCATCTCTTACACCCTAGTATATCATGATGTGCATCCATCAGATCATCCAGCAAAGGTATGACTAGTCTCAAAACATCATCCAGGCCTTGGTCTCTGCACAGAGAACATCAGAGACATTATCTTTTAGAACTAGATGTATTTTGTGTGCATGTGCACAGTGCTCAGTACTAGAAACTGGGCAGAGCCATCAACTTATTTCACCATGGATTTACAAAACAGCTAAGCAGATAGTACCTGTCTGATCTCTGTGTTATGGAATCGTGGATAAAAAGGCCTAAGGTTGCCTATTTTCTCCTTACAAATGACATGCATGCCTTGATTCTGATCCGCTACACCTTCCTTGAAGAAGGACCTGAATGTAAGATATATCTACTCAGAACAGGATTTTTGCCCTCTTCCCCCACCCTAAAATAATAATGATCCATGTTCCTAGACTCAAGATAAAAAAGTATTAAGAAATGCAAAGTCATACTACCTAAGGCAAAGGGTAAGAGAACAAACTCACCAGGTAAGAGTCTGGATAGGAAAAGCAGATCTGCAGGAGGGACATGCCTACATTCAGACAAATGCCAGAGTTGATCCCAAGGACAGCAGAGGATGCAGTAACTTCTGCAAAGTTACTGACACTCTGTGACAAAGCAGCTCTGTGGAACCAATGAGAAGCTGAAGCTTTGAGAAACCAAAAGACAGTAACTGTTGCTGCATATGGACAAAGCTTTCAGGCTGGCACAGACAACTTTGCCACACACAGAAATTACAGCAAAACAGGAACAGACATTGCCATGTCCTAAGGATGGCAGCCAGACCAGCAGCCATGGTTTTCACTTTCAGTTCAGGTACCTATGGGACAATGCCAGTCTTGTGCTTTTTGAGACTTAAGAGTTCCCTCAGTAGCAGGTGAGAGGATGAGAGCTTCTGCTTGTGTTTCTAGATGTGGGTTCTGCAGTTAAACTGCCAGCAGCTGTCTCAGTTCAGAGTGAGCAGCACTGCTCCATTTGTTAGTGTGTGACAGCCCATGGGAAGGAGGCAGAGGCTCTGAGCACAAGCTTCATGTTTACTCAGTGAGCACCAGTTGAAGAGAACCATCCAATTTCTAAACTCCTGTTGCCTCCTACTTTTTGTCTCATCATCACACTACATATCTAAGCCACACACATAAGGTACCACAAGCTAATTCACTCATCTATAGCCCCTGTTGCTGTTTGCTCACCTGTCTCCCTCAACCAGCATACCAGAAGCCCCATTACTGATGTAGGAAAAAAAAATAAAAAACAAAAGCCTGTAGAAGCCGTGATAAACAAAAAGGAACCATCAGCTCCTTCCTGTCCTTGCAAATAACAGAGCATCTCCTCCCTGACATATCCCATCCACTCTTAAATTTTCTCACCAGCACTGATTTCTGTTGCTGTCTTGAATAGTTACAGGTGAGTTTTTCTAATAAAAGCAGGGAAAGGCAGGCTTAGCACCAAGAGATCCTCAGAAATCGGTAAGAATATTCCTGGTGAGGGCATAACTGATTTCCAGGGGGATGTTTATGATGTATGCATTATCACAATCTCAGAACTTAATTCCCCACCTATTTAGGATTCCCACCCTGGATTACAACCTGCCTTCACATATGAGATGTTGAAGCTTTCAATGAGGTCACGCCAGACTCTGACAAGCACTGATGGGTGAGTCATGCTGCAGTAGCCAGAGATACTAGCAACACATTTGTTAATCTGTATGCAGTCTAACTCTTCTTCTGGTCTAGAATCTTATTCAAGGGTGAAATACAAAGTCTCAGATAGGTGACTGCAGAAATGCTGAAGAGCAAGGCCACAGTTTCACAGCTATTTTACAGATTATAAGAATCAGTGCCTGGAAGCACGTTTACAACAATGTAAAATGTTATTTTACCTATAAAATCTATAAAACAGGAGATCAAGATCCAGATAGGGTCAACAGCAGAGCTGTTCATTGCAGATCACTGGAAAAGCCACCATGCTAATATGGAATCTAGTTCTCAGAAGAGTTCCATCAACTCTTGCTCCAGCAGTTCCAGTCATCCTCTCCAGCAAACTGCTCTTCCAGAGGCTGCTTCCCTGTACCACGGTCAGCTGGTGTAAATACACATCCCTACACCAGCCAGTCTAGGAAAAAGGCCAGGGGAGTCACAGCACTGTCAGGTTTGGGTCTGAATTAAGATAGCCAGCCCTAACCCAGCAGGGTCAGGCACAGAACAAACTCTCTTCTGCTGACTCAGCTATGAGGGAAAACCTGTGGAGAAGGATTAGATCAGACAACAGCAACTTCTTGAAGCACCACAGCAAAATTCTCCATGGAAGCTTTGGAAATGTGGCAAGAAGGACACAGAAAACCATGGAACAAGTGAGATATGGGGAATGAGTGCATGACAGCAGAAAAAAAGTTTCTTCATCCTGGCTAAACTACTGGACAGCCAGGAAAAAGAACCAATAATAAAGGGAAGAGACAAAGTGAATCTCAAAGAAATCCTGCAGACAGAGAACAAAGAAATTAAATGCTGTTGTATTTTCATTGCTGCAAAGCTAAATTAAGCTTCCTAAGTCAAGCAGAGAAATAATTGGTTTAGATTTCTATTCAGAAGACAGCATGAGCAGCAAGTGCCAGTGGAACAACTAACAAAAGGTGTCTTCCCTCAGAGAAAGCAAGCCAGCAGATTGCATAACTGAAATGAGTTTCCTCCCAGTTTCACATTATTAGTCACCTTTCTCCCTTCTCTGCCAAAGGCCTCTTCTTACCCATCCATCCAAGGACCAGAGCCAAGGCCTTTCCTGTGCTGCTTCTTTCCATCAGTCATTCTTCAAGAACAAGGCCTCCATAATACTGATCCCTGTACCCATTGCAGGTATTCTGAACCAATGCCAGAGTAAAAGAGCCTTCAGCTCAGCTGTTGGGAAAAAATCTGAGATACCTCAACAGACTCTCCTTACACTCAGTTGTCATGGCCTAAAAAAACACTTAGTTCTGAAATTCTGAAAAGATTTCAAAGCAAAATTATTGCAAAGACCCATCGAAGAGCCCTTACTAGCAGAAGACATGCTACCTAGAGTCCCTTGGAAACCTGTTTGACTCAGGTGGAAATGACCTACTGGCATTTATTTGTAATTGCCCAACATGGCAGGGGCTGAGGAAGGAAAAGCTGTTGAGTCACACTGCAAGCCACTTTTCCACTTTTGTCTGGTTTCCCAGAGGGCAGAGTGGGACAGTCAGAAGGCTGAGATTCTCTTTATGTCTCTGACACTGATTTCCCACATGACCTTGGCAAGTACTTCTTCTTGTGCCACCATTTCCTCATTTCTTAATAGCCAAAACCATTCAATTCATGGGACAATCATAAGTGCACAGCAAGGAGTATCTAATAAAAGGTAAGAGAAGAGCAAAGTATTATTATTGTTGTCATAGAATACAAAAGCAGTTACGCAATAATGTCAGTATTGCTTCATTTTTGTCCTTACAACACGAACTGTCAGAGGGACACTGTCTGACATGGTATCTTCATCCCAGTGGATGTACCCAAGCATTTACATCACTGATACAAAACCAGATTGTTGTAATCTGGAAGACTCTACCTCGTTTATTTTGACCAGCCTTTCTCTGGAACATGTTTTTCCTGTATAACCTCATAACCCATAATAATGGCCCAAAGTGCACTATAGGAATGATGGCAGGTTTTGTATGCTAGTAAAATCAAAACAATTCCTCACTTGTGCATTGCACAACTAGTCACTAAAACACACAAGTGCTTATCTTCTCTGCAAGCAGAAAGTTAGTTTCTAAATTGGTACATCATACATACAAACAACACTTTCTAAAAAATCTCAACGGCATGAAAGAAGGAACTTGGCTAAATTACATTCTGTTTGTATGATGACAAATTTCCTAAGAAAAAATATTGATAACTGCTGTTCACAACTGCTATATGATTAATAAGCAAATTTCTCTGCTTCAAGTTCTACGATTTCTCCTACAATTTACAATTGTTTGCTTAAAAATGGCCAGATTCAAGCAGCATGTGGACTGAAGGCTGAGGAAAGCATGGCTGTAATTACAGCAGCTGAAACTGTGCCCTAATCACACTCTTATCTTTCTTATCTACTGCAAGTATTTATAAAGCAATGATTACTGTACTAGGCCCCATCACTGCTCTGAGTTAGTTCTGAAGCAGCACCTTCGTGTTGCCGTAAGAAGTTTACACTGCTTGAACTGGTGTCATTCTGCTGAGACAGAAAGCCAAGCTTCTCGTCACTAAAAGTCATTAAAGAAAATAAACTATGACACCTCTAAAGGAGTAAGGGTGTTAACCCCAATGTCCTGGCCAAACTCCCAGCTTGAGTAATTACAACGTGCCTTGAATAAATTCTTGCCACAGTTTCCGTTGGACACAGTATTGTTCTCTACTTCCTCTCCTACGATTTCATGGAGTGCTGGTGCATGCTCTTAAAGGTCCTGTCCATGCTGGAATTTTGTATGGGTCTGCTCCAGGACCAGCTCTGCAGCAGCACATTGGGAGCAATGTGTTGAAACCAGTTCTGCCTGTCAGCTGAACCGCTAGGCAATTTGTAATATTTATTTATTGATGTTCTGGCACCTCCTTCAGACGGAATTAACTTTGGGTATAGCTATCTGACAGATAGGCTGGTGCAAATCCCAGATGCAGACATACATAAACCTGTTTAGTTCTTCTTTAAATGGACCAAATTTGCATCAGGAAATTAGCAAATGAAGCTGAACTAACTTTCTAGATGCCTACTACGGTCTTTTGAGAAGGCAGCAAGAACACGCCTAATGCGATGAACTAGGAAAACTAAATGTGCTGTTTAGTTCAGCTGGCAACAATAAACATAATTTTCATACTGGCTGTTCCTTCAGAATTTCAGTGGACTTTTTCTAAACAGTCTGTTCACAGACTATACTGTATATTTTTGAAGCAGTCACTGAATACATATCAAATGCAGATCTAGCATTTCAAGTAAAATACTTGGTAGCTAATGGTAAAGCATTATTCACATTTTTCTGCAGTCACTGTTAAAGACTCCAAGGATTTTTACCTAGAGCTCTCATTATCTTTCATGTGTGTAACACAAAGAGCTGAGGCCCAGATTCTCAGCTGGCATTTGCTGGGTTAGCTCCATGGACCTCACTAACTCTCATAATTCATGAGCTTTACAGGCAATTTGTCTGCAGGAAGAAGTACAAGATCAAGATTCAGAAGAACCTGATTCTCAATTCTACCTTTTGACCCTGTGGGCGGATCACTCTCTCTTACTGCTCCATTTTGTCCCATCTCCAAAAGCAAATGACACCCACTAATTTGACAAAACAAGTATGAAACCAAATAATTAGCAATAGGCCACGCTGAGCATATTCACATTAAACACAATTCTTCTAACATTTGAAAATACAAATGTTTACCTTTCAAGCATGCCCTTAATTTCCCCAGGAGTGTGTTTCCCATATTATTTCAGAAGACAGAAACTGTACTTTCAGAAAGCGGATGGTTTTATTTTTGTGTCATTACAAAAATGCCTTTTAACTTGTCAAATGATACACTACAAATATCTTTGGCAGATGAATGAAACCAAGTTTCCTGTCATAGCTGCCAACTTCAAGGTTGAGATAATCAGATAAACCTTTACTTTGCCTCTCCCAATACCCACAACAACATATGTTTGAAGTGATCCACGTTTGTCTCACTTTTCCTATTGGAATTTGAAAAGGCAAAGTATCACACCACTTTGTGACAAGTTCACAAAACTCTAGATGTGGTCCACAATTGTTACGGCCAACAACTTTTCTCAGGTGTCCCCCCCATCCCAGGTTAAACAGTCCCCAGTAGATCTCCTTGTCTAAAGGTAAATGCAAAATTTACCTAAATCATATCCAGCATTACCTCAACACCTGTTGGATACAAAGCTTTCTTATGATACAAAATATCTGTTAGATTATGTGGAAAATAGGAAGGAAATTCGTTTTATTTCACAAGTAGCAGTAATACTGGATTTAAAGAATTGTATTATTTCATACATCTCAAAATTGAGTATTTGCCGGGTACTTTATAACAGAGCACGCTGTCCCTTCAGCGTAATTCTGAAGTCAGAAGCGGAAGCCATCCCTACAAACACACCTTTGACAAACTCTGTGTCTTATGTAACTGTTTCTATTCATTTATTACCAGGATGTCAGTACAAATTGTTATTTTGATGATTCCTTGCCCCCATACATCTGAAAGGGAAAGCAACTATAAACACAAGGGAGACTGACCTCAGTGATTTCCTCTGTTCAGACAGGAGCACAATGCGCTCAAACACCATGACAAGGAGAAGTGGACTGTTTAGAATTCCTCCAGCTGTAATCTATAGTAAAAACAAATAAACAAATACGTGACTACAAGATGCGATAATTAATCCCTGCATGAAGCCAACTGTTATCTCTGCTTCGTAGATGGAGATACCAAAGCACACAAAGGCTCAACAACCTACCAAGTTCAACACCCACCACTGAAAGCCAAGAGTACAGTTTAGAAGACCATGTGCTCAGTCCATCAGATTTTTTTTTTTTCCCTCTTCTGGCCACAACCCAGAGATACAGCTTGGCCAACGGCAGGCTGAAATGCACCCCTTTAGTGAGGGCATTTGCACTAGAGCAGTCACCTACCACCTCCTGGGATTGTCACCGTCTGCAGCTCAGCTGCTCCTGGCCAGAGAGGCAGCTGCATTTGGCTCCATGTCCTCACCCAGCCATCCTGCCCCAAACCCACTGTCCTCTGCCACACTGCCCCCAAAAAGTTCCCACCCGTGCCAGGCCTCTCCCCTGCACCTCATCTCCCTATCGATGTCCAGGCTCCATGTACTCCATTGCTGAGTCCCCCATCTCTCTGCTCCTCCCACACCTTTCCTCAGTTTCCTCATTCCCCCTCAGGCCTGCTGCCCCCCACAACCCTGGCTGAGCTCAAATAGCCT
>VZRO01006230.1:169965-236184 GCA_013397915.1 Daphoenositta chrysoptera
CGGAGGCCCAGGGCTGGGGCCGGGGCCGGCCCCGCGGCCAGGCGTGCCCAGCGCCGCGGCCCTTTTTGTCTGCGGCTCCCCCGGGGGCTTCGCCGGCCTAGCCCCGACCCCCGGGGGGGTTGGGGGTCCCTCGGAGACCCGCGCGGATTTCTGCCCTTTTATTTTTTTCACCCTTTTATTTTTTTTTTTTTTCCTCCCTGTCTCTCGCTCCTCCCCAAGCAGTGAGTTTTCAGTGTATATACCATTTTGTTCGGTGCTGGTGTGGGATTTGGCTGAAAGTGACCTATTTTAAAGACCTTTTATTGCTCCCCCCTCAGCAATGCATGTGGCGGCCGATTCCGTTACCCAAATAGCGTTTCCCAACCATTTTAATTTGTCAGATTAAAACATCTCATGGAGGCTGGATTTCTGTAACCCGCGTGTGGGTATGTCGTTAGAAATATCTCTCACCCCGCTTTGCTGCAAGCATCTTTGGAGCATCAGAGTTCACCTTTGTCACTGTGAAAGCAGAAATAAACATCAAGGCGATACCTGGGAGATGCAGTTGTACCATTGTGTTGGGCGCGGTACAAGAAATGGGGGGGGGGGAGAGAACCAGAGATTAAAATGGTTGTTGTCAAATGTAGATCTTTACATGCCTTCGGAAAAAAAATATGACAGATCGGTAACAGCCCTGAGGACTTTCAATATATTTTCTTAGAGAAACGTTTCATGTTTATCGTGCTTGTCTCTGCTGCTTATCATGGAACGGAGTATTTCATTAGGTGGCATTTTAGTGGCTGTGTTGGTTAAATAGCAGTTGCATTAACTAGTTGAACAAATTGTGTCCTTCACCTTTGACTATTGCATTTTGAGAGCCCTTACAGCAGTGTGCCCATGCATGCCAAGGGCGGATTAATAAGATGTTACCTAAAGGTTTGGATGTTATTGATTCCTTACTATTAATGCTATTTATAGTGTGTTTGACATGGCCCTTGTTTTATGTATTTGGATAAAGGTTATCAGCTTGGAATGCTTCAGATGAAACGTTTCAAAAATACCACCCCTAATATATATATATATAAAATTGAACAATATAGTTCAGATTTTCAGTCTCTGAAAAGAAGCTTTAGTAGATAGCACATAATAGTGAGAACCGTGGAAAACTGATACATTTTGACACTAGGGAAGGTTTGTTTTCATATTTCAGGATTACAGAATAACAACTTCTGTTGCAATAAATACAGTTTTGGGTATGTTTTTCTTGAGCCTACTTTGAGTCTACATTTTCCTTGCCTTTGTGCCTCCTCATAGTTAGTGTGTCATAGTTTTTGCTACTTATGTCCAAGGGCAAACCTAATCAACGATTGGTTTGAGCCTTCATATTAGATTCTCCACAACATTGGCCTAGTTCTGATTGGTATGTTTGCCATTTTTAGGACTCCTCTTCCTTTTATCCGTAGACTGAAATACATTGATAAACTTGAACCTTAATTTGTCCTTTGAACTTGAGAGAATGTTTTTCTCCTCTGTTAACAATATCTCACTGAAGAGAAGGTGATTGTGGTAGAACAGTTTAATTTTAAATTTAAGCCTGCTGAAATATAACTGCCTGAAGTAAAAACTCTTTGGATAGTTTGATGTTATGTTTCTTTTTAACTAGACTGAATTAAGTGTTGCCTGTACAGGACCAGATGTTTGCATTAAAATTATGTACAGATAAGGTGGCTTAGGCCTCAAGTTAGACTATTTAAAACAGTTATCTATGTCCTGATGTTAAATTCCATAGTAAGCTAAACTGAAGAACTTCAGATGTTTACTTCCAGCTAAATAACATTTCCAATTCTGCAGTTTTCATCTCTAGCTCTATTCACCAGTTTTTGTCTCCAGAATAACATGTTTTTAATGAGTTGTAAGACAGTCTCAGGTTTTATGCTGGGTGAGATTCATTAGAAGAGAAGCAAATATCACACTAATAATTACATCTTCAGATGTATCCTAGTAGTGGATTTCCTGTAATGAGGATGTTTTGTAGAGAACAATAGATACGGCAGCAATTTCAGAGATTTGTTTTAAAGATGTTGTAGGTAGCTGACTCTGCAGTAGTGAGCTCCACTTTGACACAACCCTTGCATACTCAACAGAACATTAGGTGGGTTCCAGGTACTTGGTTTTCAGGTGTAATTCTCTTTCTAGCAAGGACAGACTGGATGTACTGCTGCTGTTGTCTCTCATGTCTGTCACTTCTGCAAGGATATGCTTCTGATCTAACTTAGTAGGGAGTAAGGTCATTTGCAAAATATGCCTCATAGAAGTTTTTTGACAGTATAGGTATTTTGTCAAGTAAGAAAATAATTAGGGTTGATCTGGCTCTCTTTGTGATCCAGAAGTGGTGAGGAAGCTATGGTAAATACCACTTGTCTTATTCCATTCTCTGTGTGTTTTGGAGAACACTCGCATAATCAGTAAGATCCTATCTTAGAAGCATTTTCTGTTGTGTTCCTGTTCACATTTAAATCATCTAAACAACACACTGTTATGTTGAAGTGCATACTAGAAATTATAAAAATCTTTGGTGTTACCAGGGGTGAGCCAGGCTCTTGTCTTCTGAATGGCAGTGGTGCTGGGTGGCCATTACATTTTTTCCTGTTCAAGTATGCTGTGTAGTGTCAAGGATTTTACTTTTATTTCCTTTTGTGAACCTGGACAAAGGGAAGAGCTGAACTTCAACCCTGGGATAGAATCATGTCTGAATTGGAAACTTTCCTGGGTCTGACCAGCAGGGTTTCAGTTATGGCTGACACGTCCTCCTCTGCTTAACCATGGTTGGGACAAGCTTGTCTGTAACAGCATAAAGCAGGATGATTTAATATCTTCTGAGACCCACATCTGTCCTTTCTTTTATAATATTGAGTGTGTCCTAGTCTTCTTCACAAAGAGGATGATTCTGGATGGATGCAGTGCAGGATGAAGCCCTGGTGTGTGCAGCCTGGTGCTCTCTGGCAAATTCCCTTCACGCTGGAAGTTGACTGAGATGTGCCCTCCTGTCCTCCACCTGCTTCTCCATGTGTGTCATTCCGTTGGCTCTGGTCTTTGATCCTGCACCAGCAGAAAGCTAACCCGAGGAAAAATACAGTTTTGTGTTAGCTTGGTGGTCTGAAAAGGCTCAGTGCACAGTGAGGTGAAGTTAGAGAAAACCCCAGGGGCTGGCCTGCACCCCACAGCCAGCGGTGAGGTTTAGAGACAGAGGTGGCTGGTGGCACTTTTTGCCAAACTTTCAATGGTTAGGTTTCAGGATTCTTTTTTTTTATTGTCCTTTAACGTGCTGAGGCCTTGCTGATCATACATTGATTTCTCTGTAGAGAAGAGACTGAAAAAACTTCAATGGACAAAGGGTCAGAAAATCGCTAATCCCCTCATGTGAAGTTCCAGAGGAAGAGTCCTTCCTGTGAAAAAAAATTAAAACATAAAAACGTTAAATCAGAGGTGAAATGCAAAGTGTCTGAGGGGAAGAAGTGTGCAGAAAAGAGTAGGAAAAGATAGAGAGCTTTTAAAAGCAGAGTTGGCTTTTACACACTATTCCTTCCTCCTTGTCTAAGTGCTCATTTACAGTACAGAACATGGAGGAGGGAATACTTTCTGAAGGCCCTTAGAAACACAATGGACATTAGCCAGCACAGTGGGGGCTCCAAACGTGGCTTTTAAAGCAATTTTTGAACAAATACTTGGTGATCACTGAAATTACAGTATTTTTTTAATTATGAAAGGGATGCCATTAGGAACCTCTAATAACTTGATCAGAAATCAGTGCATTATTGCTCTTGACTTTTTTTGTTTTTCATATTCTGCTAAATCTTTGTTTCTTTGCCAGAAGAAAAGGCAAGGTAGCCACTGTAAACATAGCATGAAATTGCCAAAGCAGCAATAAGTTTTGTCTAAACAGAGAAGTTTCTCCAGTTTAATCAGAGCTTGCTGAGCACAGATCTGCAGCATTGGTTACACACCTATAGCTTGGAGGTGAGGTTTTCTTTATCTTACGGGTTGGTGAGGACAGTCCAACATGAGTTAGAGTGATGATGGCTTCTTAATACAACTGAACAGTAGCTCGAAGTTTTGCCTGCTGTATTGCTTGGCTAGAAACAGTTTTGATTTTTCTTTAGGGGTCAGGATGGGGTGACAGCATGAGATTTACATATTGAGTATTGTCCTTAGGATGGAAAAGGCTGGAAATGTTTTGTTTGGGGAAAAAGTTAGATCTTGAGGAAAAAAGTAAAAGTCACAAAACTAAAGCTGGCAGGCTCTTCAGTTTTCTGTGCCTGTGATCTTCCAATGACCCTTATTACACTCCTGGCTACAGCCATGCAAATATTTTCTTTAGAGTGAGATGTAATTTTATAAAAACAGTTTTATCCTACCCTTATTGAATGCAGCATGTTTACAGGGCAGCCTTCTATCAAAATGTGGGGGAACAGTGCCTGTGAGTTTCATCTGAAGCTTTTATTGCATGTCAGCTTTGTCAATCCATATTTGAAAACAAAATTTTGATGTTAATCTCAGAGATTTTTGCTTATAGCTGTAGACTGAAAGCCAATATATATTACACTTGAATTCTTAAAATGTGAATAAAGTTGCTTTCAGCCTTTCACTTAGTTCATCTAAACTTTAAAACTTCTTTTTCTTCCCTTTAGCCTTCAGCCATTTGTTGAGCACTGCTAGACACAGATTTTGAGGGGTTAGGTCCTTAGGATCAGTTCTTCCCTTTGCATTGCTGGTTAAACTTCAGTTCACTCTGCTCTGGCTGATTCCTAACCTCTGGAAAGCTTTGGGATCAAGGAGCATGGGGAAATGGAATATACAAGTGCAAGTATGTTGAAAGGGTAGGGTCCATTTCTTCTAACAGTTTTGGCTTGCTCCCCATCCATGTGTTCAGTCTGTTTTCCAAGCACCCAGCAATCCTTCCTATTCCCTGACATTCCACTGCTCAAGGGCAATAACAGACCCATGAGCCCATGCCCAGAGAAATGTTGTACTGAGATTTCTTGGAAAGAATCTCATGCTATTGTACATGTTTGTTATTTTTGCCTCCATCACCATTCTTAATATGCAATTCTCATTTCCCACCTCAGTCCCCTTTTAATTGGTGACTGTCCCTCCCTCCCCAGCCGAGATGAGAGGTTATTTTTGCTAGTGCTGTTTTCTCAAATAGGCCACGGCTATCCAGTAAGTAGTGCAGTAGCTTTCTCCATCAGTTATTAGGATTTCTCAAGCTGTGTCCCAGTGGCAGTGCAACATGTTTCTCCTTTACTTCTGGCTTGCAGTTGTCGCTAACATTAACTCCTCCCAGTTCCCACTTCCTTGTAACCCAATCTGAATAAAGATCATGGGATTTGACTGTGCCTTGCTTTGCTGCTGCTCTGGATGTTTGGGTTGTCTCTGTGCTCTTTGTAAACTGTGTGCTGTGATCTTCTTTTTGGCTTTGCCTGTTCCAAGGAGCAGTTGACAGTTGTTAAAATCAGTTCTGGGCCAGCCGTGATTTGATGCGATTAAACTGTGTTAAATGTGTTCCAGAACTGTTTCCTGGCCTAGATAGCAAACTAGTTAAACCCTGGGTTTGAAATCTATTTTGGTATGATTTGGCCCTGTACCCCTAGGTAAGATGCCTCCCTCTTTGAGGGTCAAACAGAACACAGGATCTGTGCACAACACACGATCTTCTGCCTCTAATTCTACCACCTTCATATCTCCTTGGGCTTTTTATATTACTGTTTGCATATTGAAGTCTTGTCTTGAGAATTATGTACTGGACTAACTGCAGTAATGTGGTTTTGCCACCCATAAAGACTAAGGTGCAGTGATATGATTTTCCCTGGCATCGGCTGAGCTGGTACAAATCCCACTTTATATTTGCTTGGTACATCCGAATATGCAGCCAGGCTCTTGGATTGGGGCTTTTATGAAGGCTTGCAACTTTAGTTAAAAAAGAGGGTAACCTTGGCCTTGACAAAAATTCCTGCTGTCTCCTAGAAGTGCATGTCAGAGTTGGGAAGGAAATAATGATACATTTCAGAGGCAGTGCCTTGCAAAGAAGGCCAAGCTCCATTTTTATTATGGGTTAATTGCTGTATAGGCAAACCCTGAACTCTTACCTGTGTTTTTGGCTTAATTTTCCTTCTTCCCTTTCCACACAAACCCCCCTCTAACACATGCTTTGAAGTGTTTAAAACTAGGTTAGTCTCTGGCTGGAGGTGTGTGGTAGAACCTCCTGTTAATTCTTGCTGGGACCTGCCCGTTTTGCAGCAAGAATGCAGGCAAACCCATCTGAATGCTGATCATCTGTCCTTTGTGAGTGATGGAAGGTTATTTTTCCCTTCATTTGACACAATATATGGGCAAAGAAATCCTAGAGCATCTCCATTCCAAAAGCCACCTCAAGTGGCCAGATTTGTACAAGCTGGAGTGCCCATGGAGGTGGGAGAAGAGGGCTTAGTGAGGATGCTTGGGTTGAATTTAGGTGATGGCATGACAGTCACTGGAGATATTTCCTTCTCTGTCTCTCAGAAGATGTTGCTGTCAGCTGCTAGCTCAGTAGTTGACCACATTCTTACCAGATCAACCTACACATATGTCCTGAACTGACCAGAGAATTGAACATTTCTATTGCTGACTGGGAAGACAGAGCACAGGGACCCAAACACTAAGATTATCTGTACTTGAGAGGTCTATATACGTGGTTTTTTATCCAAAATAAAATGTTGTGGAAGAAGGAAGTCTTCACCCTCACCATTGCTTTGATTTCATTGCAATACTGATGATGTAAATTTATTTGCAAAAACAAGACTGGGCAAAAGATTCGTTCCTGATTTGACAATAACAAGCAGAGTACTTTGAATACTAGACTAACGTGAAAATAGTTTACTTATAAAGTACATGATTTACCTTCACTAGCTCATAATTAGTCACAAAAGCATAAAGAACACTTAAAAAATTATTTGCTAGTTTACTGAATAAAAATTTTGACATGGAGTTTTTGATGCCCAGTTTTAAAAAATATTTTGGAAAAGCCCCTAAATTTTCCCACATATTTTGGTACTTTTTCGTGAATGGCCCTTATATCTTGAAAATACTAATTAGCACATTATTTTAAGTCTCTTATGTTATCCCCTGTTGCAGGAGTTGGTAATTGTGGGTCACTGTGCAGGTGGGCCATCACATGGGGCTCTGGAGTTTTTCCACAGTGGCTGGTCCAGCACCAGGGTGTGTGATCCTCATTTGAATAGTCTTCCCATTGCTCTGGGAATCTCTGGTACTAAAAATTAATTACTCTAGTGACTACTAATTGGTATAATAACCATGTTTTTTGTAGATATTACAAAGATTTTATGTTTAAACAAATAATTAATATTAATATGAGAAATTAAATATTAATACACAAATAGAAATTTAAGCTAATAGCAAAGAAATATTATCTTATGTATGTGATGGTTTTATACTTTTCTCTGAATTGGCAGGATAATAAGAGTAATTCTCTGCTCTGAATTTCATCCACAAATCTCAAGGTATTTCAAATGGATGATAAATGCATATTTATTTTCCACATTTATAAGGTGGGGATACTGAAATGCAGGTGGAGAAGTGAGTGATTTGCTCAGCACGGCTGGTGATGGGGTAGAAGAATTTGTCTCCTTGGTCCCCAGTTAGCATCAGCACCTCCCAGGTCGTAAGGTGGAAGCAGAAGTGTAGGAGATGCTGCTTTGCCTGTGGGGTGTGGTGGAGCAACACAGACCTCAAAGTTCAGCAGCACCACTGTGCCAAATCTCCCTCTGAAAGTCTGCCTGACCTGTTGAAAATGCAGGGGATGGGGTTTCTTGTTTCATCAGAGGAGCACTATGTAGATTTTTTCTTACCATAATGGCAATTTAATGCTGGTCATGAATGAGCTGGCTAAATCTTGAAAATTTTAATATTCTTTTTTTCTGTGATGTGACTTTTTGCTGATTTTTATCTTTGCATAAATCTGAAAAGGGCTTTTAATGCATTGTAAATCAGTCCCTGAACTTGATGAACAACAAACTAAATTTTTTCATTTTTTTACAGTCATGCACAGGGGTAACTGGGGACTGCCCATCTAAGTAAAAAATATTCCTGTGCATGTAAAATTGCAAGACTTGGATATTGTCTGGACATTTTGATGGAGATCTGTGGACGCAGAATGTATCTTTTCACCCTGTTTGTGCAGTCTCTGCCACAGCTGAATCTCACCTTTTCTTCAGGGCCTAGTTATTGTGTAAAGCAAGTGCACACTGCTGTAAAAAGCTGAAAGGGCTCTCACCTGATGCCCTGGGAAGGAAGAGGAGCTTCCAGCCCCTGTGCCTGTTGGGAATCCATAAGCATTGCAGAGTGAGCCATTGCTCAGCTCATCACCAGTAACTTTCATCTGTTCTGGATTCTACTGTACCTGTCTCTGCAGAGAGGTGTGCAGTGTGGGGGTTCATTTAAGGCATATCTATGCAGTAAAATAGCTGGAGCTTACCTGGAAAGAATAAAACTAAGAATTTAGTTGCTTCAGTCATTCTTTCAAACTAGAATAACCCCCAAAAAGCATTACAACCTTGAAATTTGAGTACCTGTGTGAAAGTGCTCAATATTTTCTGACCTTGTTTTTCTGAGGGATTTTTTTTTTTCATGTTGCCACAGACATGGAGTGTGATATTTAGCAAGCTTTCTCCAAAAGCTGCTTTCAGCTTTGAAATGAATGTTACCTGTGCTGGTTTGAAGTAGTTCGTACCTGTTTATCGTGCCTGTTGCAAAATCTGCCTACCTATTTACATAGGTGTTGGGGAAACAAGGATGATATGGAGCAGCATGAGTGGAAGGAGAGGATGGTGTGAGTTGTGATTCTACTTGTCTGCTTATTTTCTGGTTTGGAGACACCAAGCACCTGCTGATTTAGGGGTTTTCTGTATGTGATTTCATGCCTGTGATTAGCATTTCTAAGGACATGACACATACGGTCTCACCACTTAAATACATTCTGTAAATATGTAAACAGAAAATTACAGAGATGGTCATTGTCCGACTGTCCTGACTGGTCTCCAGAGTCAACCCAGCAGGACTCAGCACGCTCCGTTGGGCCCGTCCGAGACAACAGAGCTCAGACTTCAAACTTAGAAGCAGAATTCCTTCTTGGATTGGAGTTACCACCTGCTTTTGATGCTTCCTTAAAGGCAGTTGCTTGTCTCATTTTCCTTCCTTTTAATCGCTGGGGTAGGAGATTGAGATCTTTAGATAGATACTGGAATGGACTTACTGTTTTACTGCTGAAAGTCAAATTCTATAGAAAAGATCAGCTGCTTTACAGAAATCTGTAATTGCATTTGATCTGAAATGAAGCATTGTTATGGGAGGATTTCTCAAGGTAGATGATCGCAGAATATTCTGAGTTGAAAGGGACCCACAAGGATCATTAAAGTTCAACTCCTGTGGTCCCAAGAATCCCACCATGTGCCTGAGATCATTGTGTAAACATTTCTTGAACTCTCAGCCTTGGCTGCTTCCCTGGGGAGCTTGTTCCAGTGCCCAAACACCCTCTGGATGAAGAACCTTTTCCTAGTATTTAATGAATAGTAATAACGAGACTTTTGACTTCTGGGGAGGAACGAGAGTCCTCTGTGAGCCCATATTTTAAAAATATTTTTCTGGACAAAATCTGAGAATAGCCCCTGGTTAGCTGATATTCCTATTGGAGTATTGTCCCTAAGTTAATAGCAAGGCTACATTTGTTTTGCTGCTTTGAGGAATTATTAGTGTTCTGTCTGAATTGAGCTTGTACATAAGGAGAGATGGCAATCTTCTTAGTTTCATGTTCAATTACCAAAAAATCACAGCAAAAGCAATCAAATGCATTGTCACCATTGTGCTGTTCAGTAGCTATAAGTGGAGTCATGTGACCAGTGGATATTTAGTAACTTCCACTTCTGTAATTCTCTTTGTTTCTTTCCTGCTTTTTGTTGTTGTTGTGAAAATTAAGTCATAAATTGTTAGAAGCAAGGAGAGTGGTCGTGTGCTGTCTAGTTTGGTGTCTTAAAAGGAGATTTGCTTCCAAGATTTGGCAGGTATTTCTCACTTAAAACCTGTTATTTCTGAGCTTGCCAATCACGTCAATGTGTTGAGTTCAGGTATTACATGAAGGGTAAATCTCCTTGTGACGTGGAGCAGTGAGTGCACATGTTCTGGCAAGGGCCTTTCCGGAGTTTTAATAAATACAAGGTATGAACACTTCTTCACCACAAGAGGTGTGTTTTTATCCTGTGCAGGTGCTGCACTCTGCATGCATGCACACCTAGCAGTTCCTCTGTCCCTGGTGCAGCATGGCTCCTTGCTCTGCAGGAAGGATGCTGCTCAGAATGCCTGCCTCATATGGAAGAATAACTTTATAAAGCATTTCAGAAAGAGCAGCTTTCAGTTTACTGAGCGACTTAAACATGATGTACTTTGCTTTGTTTCATCATGGTAAAAGCCACTTGGCTGTGTAACTCCTAACCGACAGTAAAACAGGTATAAACAGGCATAAAACAATGTAGTGTTCAAGGTGTTTCTAGAGGGGCACTGTAGCTAAACACCTCTTAACTTGATTTTGCCTGGCCTGGAAAAGAGCAAGACTGTCACCTTCCCTGTTTTCATAGGCTGCTCACATGGGCCAGGGGTCTGAAGGGAATATTTGGTTACCCCCAGACCCCACTGAGCTTTGAGTTGTCCAAAAGGTACCAGCCAGAAGCAGAGCTGCTGTTCTGAGCTGGTTTGAGGGAGAGCTCCTTCCCTCCTGTTTGGGTTTTGCTTTTTTTGTAGGTGTGATGTCATCATTCTGCGAGGTCTGCGCCGCCGCGTCCTCCAGGAAAACAAAACAGGGCGACGAGACCTGAATGTCAAATGCAAAAAACAAGCAGATCTGATTCTTCCTCTCCTCCCTCCCCCTTTTTCTTTGAAAAGAGCTTTCAGGCTGACTTTATACAACAGGAATTAGCTTAATAGAAAAAGAGAGCAAGAGAAGCAGTTATTTCTTTTCAGTTCTTACTATCAAGTTCTCAAAAATAACTCCTTCCTGCCTTACTGGAGGATGGGATGTATGTTTTGTGCCAGATGCAAATATAGGGGCACTTTATGAGTATCCAAGTACTGTTTCAGATACCTTTTATCTTTTAATATAACCTTTCTCTGGTTTTGATTATTTTGGAGATATTTAAATGAGCGCTACACAGTGTCTTCTTGCCATGCTGGTTTCTGTCAAAGAACTGTCCCATACACTTTAGGTGTTTGTATAGATAGCAAGGTAGTACTTGCAGCAGCTTCCCACCAAGATTACCTTTGGGCCGTGGCCAGGGTCAGGGGAGCAGCCAAAACCAACTGCTGGGCTGATATAACCAGGATGATTTTTATTCAAGCCTTTGGAATTATATTAATATAAAAATGTATTGGAATTTTTCCTTCTTTCTGGGAGCCCTTTTGTGGCCTGGCAGCAGTTGGCTCTCATGCAGCTTGTTAGCTATACTGACCAATACAGTTCCTTTAAACATGGATAGGTTTATTCTTTTTCAGGCTAGAGCTTTAGATATTCCCTCATTCAGAATGACTTTGCAAAATAATCTGCAGAGAGGCATTTTGAGGCTTTTGGAGGCTCTAAACTGAGTATTGATAGTGGGAGGATGGGCTGGTGGTCTCTGAGAAGCTGTCCAGATGCAGTAAGAACTTCTGGGCAGTGAGCAACACTGGAGTCGATATTCTTTGCCCCGTTGTGTTCAAGAACCTTAATTACTTCTTGGTTGCTCTTTATAGCTTGTGTCCAAAAAGTAAATAGTGTTTTCTGGCATGGCCTGTTGAGCTCTCAGTAGCTCCCTGTCCAGCTGGGCTGCTGGGGTGAGCTGCATGCATGATGAGCGAGCAGTTCTTGCTTTTTGCTGGTTGGTTGTTAGGGATGTATCTGCCCAAGGTATCAGGAGGTTGTCCTACTTTCCCAGTTCAAAAATCTGAGGTCCTTAGAATTTATAAAATGGACACCTGACGTTCCCTTTGTTTATTAGCCAACAGGAGCAGTCAGAAAATAGCTCTTCTAATACAGGAATTGTTGCTTGAAACTTTGCAGTTGTTTTTTTCCCCCTCTTATTTGCCTGTTCCTACTGACAAACAAAAGGCATAATCCATTATTCCAAACTGCTGAAAGAGGCCTCAAATTGCCAGGTATGAAATTATGCTGCTTGTTCCGTTACCAGTAGGAAACGGTGTGTGAGATGTTTCAAAACCTACAAAGGAGAAAGTTCTTTGTATGTGTGAATTTAGTATTCACAAAAGGTGTCAGATTGACAGCCATGGAGATTGTGGAGATCGGAATTTTATTTATCCCTAGAGAAGGTGCAGTGCAGACTGCAGTAGTGCAAAAATTTCCTGTATTATTCTGCTGTTACACCCTACCTGTGCCCTTCACAGGAAGCCTCTTGGGGCAAGCAGCTCCTCCTTTCTCTGCGCCCCTTCAGAGACAGGCTAACAAAAGGATGTGAGGGTGGTTTTTTGGTGGGTGATGTGGGTGCTTGTCTCCTGAAATCTAAACAGATGTGGAAGGAATTTGATAACATCTACCTCTAAACAGCTGCTGGAGCAGAGGCAGCCTTTGGCCCCCATGTTCTCTGACTGGAGGCAGGCTGGGAGTCTCGAGGCAGAAGATGTTAATGGTCATGATCCTGTTATTCACTGACTTAGCTGTTCTTCTGCAAAGATTTACCACTCCAGTATTCAAACTCTAATGCAGCCAACTTTTCCTGCTTTGTCTAAAAATGTTTGATAAATTCTCCAGGGGAATGGGAGGGTCTCTAGGAGGTGTCTTGTAAGAGAAGTGTAGTGTTCTGTGTGAGTCGTCCATTTGCCAAAATGAAAATTGAGAAAGAATATCAAGCCCTGTTTCTGGGGAAGAAAAAAAAAGGCAAAGAACACAAACCCAACACCGAAACAAACCAGCGGGTGATTGATTTTTGAAAATTTCTAACACCTCTCTGGCAGGATCCCTCGTGCCAGTGCTCTCTTGGGACTGTGCTTGTGACTCTCCTTGTTCCCTGATGCTTTGCTTCTTCATGTCTGGCTAGAGCCAGGCCCCTCTGTCACATATTTGCAGACCATTTTAAGGAGGCCCTTCAGACCACAGAGCTCAGTCCTGCTCCAGCTGTGCTGTGCTCTGGGTTGTAGCTTTAATCATCCCCAGCTCTCATCCTTCATTAGATGGCATGATTGTGTGGCTCTGAGCAGCGTGGTTTAGCTTGGACCAAGCAAATCACTGATTGCCTTCAGATCAGCAGCTCCTGGGAACAGCCAGCGCTGCTGTCCAGCACAGCCCAGGCCAGGACACAGCCTTCCAGCACTCCCTGCCAGCAGGAATGCTTAAGGAGAAAAATAAGGCTTTTTCTTTGCAATGCTATTCCTTTATGTCTCCTGAAGATCGGTTCAGTCTTGGAAAAGTCACCTGTTGGCAGCTCCCTGCCTCACTTCATGAAAAAACTGAGGCCAAAGTCCTTGAAACAGGAAGGACAACCTTGTTTTCAGAAAGTCCAAGTGTGAGAGCAGGTTCCACCATATCTCAACCTTCTGTTTAAATGCACAGAAAATAGTTTTGTCCATTGACTGAAGCAGTCAAATTATTATTCCTCTCAGTTAAAGGGTAGGAGTGGAAATGGTTGCTGATTATTTCTTTTTCGTTCATTTGCTTTTGTGAATGATTGCTGAGAACAGCTGGATTAAGTGGCTTTATGTGTGAGCACACAAAGAACCTGTGAAATATAGAGGTGTTTGGATTTGTGCTGTTAAAATAGACCAATTTCTGATTACAGTTTTCTGTCAAATTTAGGATGGATGTGTTTCTACATGAGCTGAAATTGCCGTTCCAGCCTTAAAATGCTGTAACAATTAGTAGATACATTCAAGTGACTTAAGCTCTTTCCTCCTCTTTTCAGACCAGAAAAAAGTGATGCATTTAGTACTTGAGAGCTGAAGAGTTGGTGTACCAGAGAAAAAAATTTTTAAATACTCATAGTAAGAGTTAACCCAGGTAGAACAAAGCTTGGGCATTAAACCTGCTTTGTGGGCCATGTTTATGATTTGCTGTTCCAACTGTTTGCTTCAGGTGCAGATGTTGACCTACCTCTTCTATCATTTGTGTTCAGGACAATTAGTAATACTGCCCAACCAGAAAAGAGACAGATAACTTTTTAAAGCAGTTTCTTGAAGAAAAGATGTAATCATTTACCTTCTGTGTGTGCAGAATGATGTAGCAACTCAACCTTTCTCTCTAGTAGAGAGGCAGTCAAGCACAAGGATGTCTAAATCCTGGTTTGATGGACTTTTTAGAAGACCTGTAGGGAGAGATGTGCTGAATGTGCTGGGTGTGTTCCACTGCAGTGGATTCAACTTTTGACTCCACAGTGCTCACAGGTACTGGTGTTCAGGGAGAACACAGCACTTAAGCATTCCATGCATGTGTCTTCCTCCTAGTGATACATTTATGTGTATAAAATAATGCTATATGCAGGTAAAGTGTAAAGGTTAATTTGTTTATGTTAAGTTCCATCAAGATGGAGACTCTTTGTATTTGTAAAGCACCTCCTGAAATGGGGGCTTATTCCCTAGTGGGACCCATCTTTGCAGTGCAATGGCAATAAGAGGGTGAACCAGCACTGAGTGTTGCTGAGGCATTTTGCAGCTCCTGTTGCTGAGCTGGCAGTTATCCCTGGAGAGCAGCAGAAGGTGCTCCAGCCCTGGACTATGGGAGATGAGATGGACTTTTCCCTGCAAGAGAGGCTCCTCTTGTTTCCAGTTCCTAGACTGTCAGGAATCTGTCCTTTGTTCAGTGAATCATTCCTGGAGAGCACTCAGGCAGTGTGGAGGAGGAAAATGCCTGGTGTGAATGCAGGAGGTACAAAAGTCAGATGAGAGGGGAGAGATAAGAATATGTCAGGACAGAAGTACAGTGAAACTGGGACTGCAGAGGGGTCGGGGAGGAAGGAGCTGGAGCTGATGGAGAACTGGAGCTGGAGGTTTGCAGGAGGGGTGACTTGGGAGCCTGGGAGATGGGGAGGGAGGCAGCAAAAGAAGATGGGTTGGCAAGGGAGATGGCAGTCTGAATTCTGACACTTTCTAATTTTGGAATGCTTGCCTTTGTAACCTTAATAATTTTGTTCTAATACACCAGATACAAAAATTGCATTATATGTTCTGAGGAATTTGGTTACTATGGTAATGGGTATATAAGTACATAAGAGATGAGATGTCAGCAATCAGAACAGCTGTAATGTAGCACACAAACCTGTGACTGCCGGAATTTGGGAAGCAGGCCCTTACAAACTTCTCCTGCTTCAGTCCCATTTCTCACTGCCAGCATGTGTGTTCCTGTGTGAGAGTGACGTCAGAGCTTCTACAATAAATCTTTCGGGGCTTTGGAATTTCAGCAGACATGCCCAAAAATTCTGGGTAAACAGACCGTGTACCTCCTTTCTGTGCCAGGATGGGGAGGGCTCTGTTCCCACCCAGCTGCTGGAAGTGCAGGACAGATGCTGGCTGGACAGACCACGGGCGTGCGGGGTGGGAGCAGGCTGCTGCTGCCCTCTGCTCTGGCACCTGCCTCCCTGCTTGCTCAAAGGCCAGGGCTGCCTGAGCCAGGGGTGTGTGACTCATTCCCAGCATCACACAACCAGTTTTCCTCTCCCCGCTGCTGGTGCCTTGTCTGGGTGGATTTGGGGCAGTGCAGCTGGTACCTGGTGAAGTCTGTGTGCCAGAAGTGTTGTGTTTGTTATGGCAGATTGGTGATGGTGAGGTCTTGCCCAGCCATAGCAGCTGGGGAAGGTGATGGGGAGCAAGAGCATCCTGGGGAGTGTTGGGCAGGAATGTGGGGCAGCTGTTGGCACAGGAGTGGAAAGGATGATGGTTCTTGCACGCTTCTGATCCTTTCCTCCATCTGCAGCAAGGTTATGTTTTCCATGCCCACCCACACCTTCTGGTTGAAAAACCACTTCTGCAGTGTTTCCCTTGGTTGGGGACAGATGGATTATGAGGGTTATCCTCAACAGGACAGGGTTGCTGGAGAGCTGATGGAGCAAGCAGTGTCCAGGCTGAAGAAGTACTGCAAGTACTGTCCATCCCACAGAGGTGAGGGTCAGGACAGAACAGGGCACTGCAGAGTGTTGGAAATTTCTTAAAGCCAGGTGTGGTGTAATGGTGTAAGGATGAGTTAATGCTAGTGAGGAAATGTGGGCTGGAGGGATGCTGCTGAAAAGTTTTCAAGGTCCAGTCTTCAGACAGTTTTAGTTGTATTTTGGTCTTGATGTACACATGAAAGGACTGTGGTAATGGAATTCGGTGGTGCAAAGCTGGAGGACTTTGTCAATCCAGAGGAGGACTGGAGACTCTGGCAGGACTGAGTGAGCTGGAGGATTTGCAGTATGGAGACCTAAATGTAATAGTGCAAAGTGAGTGGTCATGCAGCAGCAAGTATATAATAGCATATAGAATATATAGAGATACGTTATTATATATAAAGATATGAAATATAAAAATAAGGTTTATTGGTTAGAAATGGAAAGATGTGAAATACTTGAATATATCCCTTGATACCATGGCCATTTTTAAACTTCAGTGCTATATATCTAGGGAATAAGCAGATGTGGAGAATGCTGGTGGAGGATTTTTTTTTTTAAAAAAAAAGCTTCATTTGGGACAGATGTGAGGAAGGACTGTTAGGATGGTCTGGGAAGTCAGTTCTCTCTCCTGCGTCATAAAGGGAGACAAAACTGTCTTTTTTCAGCTAACAGGCTTAAGGGAACAGTATTCTCTCTCTCTCCTTGTGCTTATCCCTCAATATTGAAAAGGGAAGAAAACTGTTTTGAACACTAAGGCTGGTGTGGGAAAAAGAGTAAGGCAGTGTAAGCTTACAATAATAAATCTGTAAATCAGTCTTAATCAGTTCTTAATCTTAAATTGGTTCTTAATCAAAATAGGAGTGGGGTTCTGGAGCAGCCTTGTAATCAGAGTAGTGGCTTCAAGAAGTTCTCAGGAGCTGGTTATTATTTGATGATTGGATTCTATTATAAAGTTGCTTAAAATAGCTGGAACAGGACTTAATTGGACCTTCAGTCCTGTGATCTTAACAATCCAATTGAGACATATTCTGTATATCTGAGCCACAAATTGTTTTGTGTATTAGTTGAAATGAGCATTTTCCCCATGAAAGCAGATAAAACTCAACAAATTAAAAGGTTATGCTTGTTCTCTTAATACATACTGAAAACTATTTTTAAGTGAAAAGCATAAAGAGAAGGGATTCAGACCTTGCAGAAACCACTGGAGAGGCATTTCTTCAAGTAGGTAGAATAGTAAAAAAGGGATTTTAAAAATTTGTTTTTGTTTGGTTTTCGTTGTTTGCCTCTTCCCCTTGTTGTTTGCTGTGTAGGAAATGGTTCTGCTGTCACGTGAAGACTGGAAAAAAATAACCTGAGCTAGAGTAAAACTGGTCAAATCGCCATGACTTTGGGGAATTCCAGCAGGAAAGGAGGTGCTCACGGGCTCTAGAAACGTGTGACATAATTGCTCATTAAAGCTACCCCATTTATGGCTACAGATAATCTGGTAGTACAGATTTAACAGCTATAAAAGGTTTTAAACTCTTTTGACGCTGAAATATGTTTGAACCCCTTTTTGAACGTGCTTTAGGTTACAAACTTAAGTAAGGAGCTGTAAATGCTTGCTGCACTGCCAGTGTCTGTGTGCTCCAGTGGGTTGGTCACTCCTAAAGAACAGAATGATCTTTCACTGGTCATCTCTTCTGACAGGGCTTCTCTGCCTGTGCCCAGTGCTGAAGGGCCATCACATACATACACCTTCCTTATTTCCCTGCAGCCTTTCAATAAACCTTTTTTCTATTTATGATAGTAATCCTGTATTTTATAAAATCCTGTGTTAGAAGAATTTGACCTTTTTCATAACAGGATGTGTTTTGATGATGCCTGTTTGACCCTGGAAGAACAGCAACATAAAAATTGTCATCCAGGTTCTGATACCTCGCCTGTCTGGTCCTATCTGCTGTCCCTGGCAGTGGTGACAACCTGGGTGCTTTGGAAGTGGTGCCAGGAGCATCCAGGAATACCTTACCTGACCTGGCTGTGGATGTACTTACTCATGTAAATGTCTGGGTTAAAAAACAGTGTTTCTATCTCTTGGGTTCAATGCTTCACAGTCATTTCTGCAGGTTAATTTTGCTGTTTATCCCTTGGTTGGTGGAATTCCTTCACTCTGTTAGAAACATGCTGCTCTTATAGTTTATGGTTTTTTCATTTGTTTTTGAAGACTTATCATGGCTTTCTTATTTATGATTTTTAACTCTTACACCTTTTCTCCTGAAGCTTAGTTTGTCTTTTTAGGCATTTACAACTTCCCATTTCTAAAGGCCTTTTTTACTGTGCTTCCATTTTACTGCTATATGTGAGTGAAGAATAATCTCCAGGAGCAGGCCATGGCAGAGACTTCTTAAAGTACTGTCAGAAATTCTGTATTACTTTTCTGATTGATTCTTCATCTTGTTTTTTTTTAAAAAAAAAACAGTCTGACATTTACTTTGACATAATTGTGCAATTATTTTTGCTGAATAGTCTGCAGCAGGCTCAGCTCCTAAGTTACGTTTAGTTTAAGAGAAGATGTGTGCTTTATTGTTCTTTACTTTTTTGACCTTTCATCTCCTGTCTTGTTGCTCATTCATACAGTTTTTTAAGGTTCCTATGTACCTTTTGATGCTGTCAGCTGCCCTAAATAAAATGTCATCACGTACCTTTCCCTCCCATTCCAGATCTTAAGTGCAGATATTATGCTGGATCTACACATTATCTGTGGTCACTCTGGTTGCAAGAGCCTTTTCTCTTGTTCCAAATGTAATGTAATTATTATCTGACCTCTTGCCTTTTTTAGCTTTGTATCGATTCCGAGGTGATGATTCTGTTCTCCACCTATGACTAATTCTCACAATAAGTTTGTGTACTTTTCTCACTTCTTTTTGAATATCCTTTTGAGTCGTTCTGTTCTTCTAATGACATATAGTCTAGTGCATAAATAGTTCGTTTTCTGGTTCTTAGTGTAGCACAGTCACCAAGTGATTAGCATGTTGCTCCCACTAATTAATAGTTCGGTTAATTCTTCTGTTCAGTTCGACTGCAGCCGTTGTTGGGAGCTTCTCTGGAGCAGCAGCAGCTGCTGGAAGGGGACAGCAGCTGTGACAAAAGCTGTACGTCACCCTGGAGCTACGTCAGACTTTAGGGCAGCTGCTTCCTCGTCCCCATAGGTCAGTAATGTTTAATTTACGTGTTTATGGAAGGACCAGCTGTCTTGGTCTGCGACAGCACCTTGCCTTATACCCAGTTATCTTCTTTGTGCAGGTCATTTACCTTCTCTCCTATTCCCTTCTTCTCCTGTGTGGCTTTTTGTCAGGCTGGGTGACTGCCTGAGGCTTCTCACTGTTGCAGCTTGGTTTGTAAGATTGTTCCTGCATAATCTCACAGAGTTCTCCTGGATTTTTCTGTTTGTGTTTGGCTTTATTTTCTGCATTAGGACCTTCCTATTGGCATCAGTTTTGCCAGGTTCATACTTGTTCAAATAAGAATCTGAGCTGTGGACTGGAGGGTTGGACACAGCTTCTTGCTGGAGTGGGAGTGTCCTGGAGCTCTTCTGCACTCCAGGGAATTCACTTGGAAGCTCAATTTAAACATTTTCTCTTTTTTCTTTTTTTTACTGATTGACCAGAAAGACTTTGAATTGCTTCCTTTCAGGCCTCTTTTCTAAAACTATGGTGATACTGCCACTTTTTAATTACTTCTTTTCTCAAGGGTAATTATCTATGTTGTGAGCTTTAGTAGCTTATTTCTGAGTTATTTATGCTGAATCCAAAATAGCTAATTTGCTTACGTTTACTCTATTTATTGTTCTGGGACAGAATTGCTTAGGGGTCAAGAAAAGGTTTCTTTAAACTCCAGTCCCATTAGGATATCTGACTAATTTTTTTTATGGGCAGCTGGAGTTTCCCAGTATTTTTGCCTCTAGACTTAATTGACTCTCATCAACTGGCCCCTTGCTAACCTCTTCCTGGTCAGTGTGCTGCCAGCACAGCATCTCCCACACTGGATCCCTTTTAACATGTGCTTCTTGGTTGGAGAGACGTGGCCATGGAGAGTTGGCTGTAGCTGATGCACTCACAGAATGTTTATTAATGTGATGCTTTACGTTAGTAAAGGAAAAGAGTTGGCAACCTCTGTGAACTTAATGAATTGCAAAAGAAGGGGGACAGAAGATTTCATTTTTTCCAGTTGCCTTCCTCATAGCTTTGCTAGCCTAAGGAATCACTAAATTTAGAGCTGACCTTCTTAATAAATGTACCAGAGCTATCACAAGCAAAGACATCCAGGAGATGTTAGTGTTGAATATGTCAGGGAATGGTGAGCACTTCTTGAACTTTCATGGCATTGGTCTTTGAGAAATGAATGCTGGCTATTCTTCAGCTGTTCTATAGGTCTAATTTTTGATCTCGTGGGATATTCTACTTTAAATAGTAGAAAAAAAATGCTAGATGCTTTTTTGTATTAATTTTTCTCAACTGCATCAGTAATGTCTTTTGTATACGTTGTTTAAGTGGTAGGGTCAGTAGTAGATTTGGTGTTAGTGACGTTGTAAAAATTGCCAGTTAACAAAACCAGTATTTTCAGGAGTACTGGTAGTGTTAGGTGTGTTTGTGTTTGCTTATAACTGACATATGAAACCTGTCAAAAGAGATTTAGTTTGTTCAGAATATCTTGTCTTCAACACAAGAGCACACTTACCCAGTTAGTTATCTTTTGCACTACTTAGAAAACTTGAAAGATTGTAGAAATAATTTAAAATAAATATTTACTCCCAGCCCAGAAACACAAGATCCTGGGCTTGTCAGTGAAGGTTTGGGAAATGCAACTTTCTGACCCTTTTGTTAGTGACATTCCTGGAAAGTAAACACCCAAGCAGAACAGCTCAGCGGGATCAGAAAGTGTGCTGGGGTAAGTAATTCAAGGAGTTTATGATGGACATTTTAGTGTCAGAATCTTGAGAGGAAATCAAAGTAAGGCACAGAGTCTACAAGTACACGCATAAGAGAAATGCAAGCAGTGCTCGAACATAAAAGTGTCTTCCTGAGGCTATTCTGTGAAAAAGTATAATAAAAGAATAAAACAGAGGTAGAAAAGCAGAGAGAGAAAGGAAAAAAAAATCTGCAAAGAGGTTTTTTCAGGATAGAACCATTCCTCAAAAATCTTTTAAAAAGAAATTGAAAAAGGAATCTTACAGGAATGGTAGGCTTGTTCCTTGTAAGAGGAAGAAAGAAGTACTGAGTTGGGAAGAAAAGCCTGTTTGAACATAGAATCTCACACAGACAAAAAATTGCAAGAATTCACTGTAATATCCAGGTGCAGATTCATCTTATCCTTGTAATCTATTCCTTCTAGAAATACCTAGGTGAGGGAATGTGAAAGATAAAGGGGACAGCATTTCATGCCTGTTCTTTGCTGAACTCCTATGGAGAAGGATCTCTGTTGCTGTGCAGGAAGCAGAACTTTGTTCCAGAGGTGTACCTGGGGTTAGAGACCATGTGAAGTGCCCTTGCTGCTGTAAGGCAAGTGATGGAAGTGTCCAGCACAGCTCTAAGATCTCACCTGCTTCAGGCTTTGGCAGCAGAAGGGTCTCCTCTCTTGGAGATGAAATGGTTCTGTCTTTTCCCAAAGGAGTATCTCATGTACGTGAGCTTGGAGTGAAAAGCAATGTGGGAAAGAATCTCAGTGGGGCTTCCCATGCTCCACAGGTACCTTCCACAATCCAGTTTGCTCATCCCATTCCAGGTGGTTTTGTTCTGCTTATAGTTGGCGTTATTTTAGGATGATCAGTTTGGTGACAGCTTTTTGGATGTTTTTCTGAGTATTTAACATTTTTCTAACAGTTTCTTGTAGAGTGTCATTCATCTGCACCTCCCTTTTCCTTAATGACTGACAGCCCTGGTGGATCCAGTGTGGAGAACAAATGTACTGAAAAGAATGATTTTAAGATCATTAAGAGAAAGGCAAGTTCATTACTTTGTCAGCATTTTTTTGTCTGAGCTGCAGCTCATGACTAAGTGGTAAAAGTAAGTTAGCAGGATCCCAAGGGAGATGTTCCTGAGTGCCCTTTGTCCCCTTTGCAGGACATTGGAGAAGTTAAATGCCCCTTGCTGCATCTCCAGCCTTTTCTTGTTTCGTTTCTGAGTTTTGGTTTTGTTTTTTTTTTTCCTTAATTGCCACTCTAGGAAGAATTCCAAATTGCAGAACTAGGAGGAGAAAAAATAACATGTTGTTAGCTTGGTGGGAGAGGCTTAGCCAAGTGCACAAGGAGTCTGTGATAAGGGGTTTCACATGAGTCAAGGGTCTACAATTCCTGTGTTTTCTGGGAGGTTTGAGGTGCTGATGGACCTTGCATTGTGACAGTCACTGGAACACAACTGTCTTGATGCCATCTGCCTGGGGTCACTGAAGGTGGACAGGAAGCTGATTTGTAGCTATTCAAGGAAACAGCCACCTTCTGCTGTGAGCAGAGTAACTCTTCTTCCATGTGTTCAGAGCATGTTAAGGCCCTTGAGAATTGCTCTGCTTTTGTCAGAACAGGAAAAAAAAGAGCTGTCTGGGTGGAGCAAAGCCTGGGTTAAAAGAGGTTTGAAGAAATTGAAAGCAATGAAAAACAGGGTGTATAGATTTGACAAGCTTGCTGGAAGGAGAAATGTGGTGCTGTGATCAGGAATGTGCTTTCCCAGGAACCGTGATGGACCTGATGAATGTGTGTCCCTCTGTATTTGCTGAGCTCTGCAGAAGGATGGATGCAAGACAATCTTGAATCTGACAGTATCACACTGGCTGCAGGTTCCCTGAATTTCAGAGAAGCCAGCAGAACTCCTTCTGCCTGTGCCCTTGTGGAAAGGCCCCACCACTGGCTGGCTTTTGGGAACAGAAAATAAAGTGATAGGACCTGTAGTGAGTAATCCCTGCCCTTTTTCTTTCTGGATAAGGTAACTCCATGCAGGAGTTAAAGTACTTACTCCTCGTCAGGCTAAAATTTTATTTGCTGTATCTCATGCAGATCACGAAATTAAGTCAAGGTTAAGTAGCATCATTCCTGAAGTCACATATATCAGCACTGCTCAGTGTGATGAGTGTTCATTTCTTCTGATGCTGGACCTTCATCATCTTTTCCCATGAACTGTACAGCCCTTCCACTTCCCATTCCAGGTTAGATTCTTACTTTTCTTACAGTGCTTTCATCTTTTTTGCCTTGCAAGCTTTTATTCAGGGTTTGTAGAAATGGGGAGTGATTTGTCTGCTACATCCAAAAACATTTGTGCTTTCAGGTGAAGTATTCAATACTACACAGAAACTTTTAAAATTCTTTATTTTAAGCATTCTTATAATCTAATCATTCTTTAGGCATTCTTACCATCTGGCTCTTACTTAAGGCATAATTGCAAGTAAAAGAAAAAAAATTAAAAGTTAGTTCTTTCAATAGTTTCAGTTTATCATCTTTATGATAGTTGTGGAAATTTTCAGTGTCAGCTGGAAGCCATTCAGGAAATTTTTAATAGTGTGTTGAGAGGATAATTTCATCTCAGCTTCATACACTCCCTGGATCTGACCCATATGCAAGTAAGAGAAAATCCCTTTTCCCATTTTTGACTGTTGTATGATGACACTAATTCCCATCTTATTTGATGCTTTTGCATTAGATCGTGCCAGAGAAAATTACACTAAAATTTAGCAAATGTTTGCACTACATGCAATGCAGATTCTTAAAAAAAAAAATCTATATATCAGTTTCTAAATAAAGTTATGTTGTGGTGGGAAGTTGTTTTTTGGTGGTGTGAGGGGGTTTTGGTGGTTGTTTTATTACTTTGAGTAAGAAGATGTGCAAAGAACCAGTAGTTTTTTGTGTTGAATATTCACTTTCTAGTCTTTGCTGTTAGAGTGTCAGCTGTGAAGATTATAGGGGCTGTAACTGGTCTCCTGCTTGGTTTGTTTGTTTTTAAAGTGTCATATATATTCTATCAGAGAAAAACACACAGTGTAGCTATGTTTGACACCAAAGAGAAGTTTTTATAGATGTCACTGTGCTAAATGTATGGGATACCAGATGACTAGAACATAAAACAAGATTTATGTCTCAAATTGTAAATAACTTTGTTTATAGTTCAGTAATGGAGGACAGCTTTCCTGTTGGCCTCCTTAGCCATTGTGGAAGTCTGTGTGGCTCTTGTTCCCAGTGAAATGAGGAGACATGGGATGATGGATGCAGAAATCTGTTTGTTGTTTCCATTTTGTGCTCACATGGTATTTGTTTAGCTCTGGTTCTGACATTCTTGTTGGATATGTTAATTCCTTGAAATGTCATTTGTAGGGACAAAGCGTGCTGCTCTTCAGTACTAACCATCTACAAGCAACTCTGTGGTGTAGTTTGGTTTCTGCAAACTTTTGAACTTTGCTGTATCTCATGGTTAGTATCTTCTAGTCACTGTCACTCACTGAGTTGGTCTGGATGGGAACTTGAGAAATAAAATGGACAGGTGAAAATCCCAGTGTATGAGTCCCTTCTCTTCTGCAGGGAAGGCCAAGCACATTCTCTTAGTACATTGGTTTATTCCCTGAAAACGGTTATCTGTGATACTGACAGCTGTCAGAGAGTTTAGTGTAGTGTGGACAGATTTTAATTTCTCTGAGGTCTCTGTAGCATAAGACTGAAATATGCACTTTAAATATGGCAACTGACCATTTCGAGCTTTGCTTGTTCTGCTCTGCAGCATCCCAGGGGATGTTAGTCACAGGGGTGGGTCTTAACTTCAGCTTGAGATGACATGGCAGGAGGCAGAAAACTTTAAAGAGAACAGGTCTTATCCCGTCCTCATCTTCAGCTTTCTTGTGTCAGAGGTTCAAGGGGTGTGTGTGTACCTTTAATATAGCCATAATTACAGGGATGTAACATCTTATCGATTCATAGACTTTTGTGGATGTGTGCATGCGGTTTCTGCTAACTGATAGTTGTTCAGATGAAAGTAATTTGATAAAACATTTTGGCCTGTAGTCAGTGTCATTTACACCAGTAATGGCAACCACTAAGTGTAGTGAGTTCAGACTACTGTGTGGAAATAGAGCTGGGCCAGTCCTGCACCTTGGTATTCCCTGGTTTGCTTTGAATCTTTCTTGTGTTCCTACACCACCTTATTGGTTCAGAGTGGAGTTGATCTAAGTCCTGGTAGTTGTATTTATGCAGTGCAATATTCTCTTTTTGTATGAGTGACACCTAGGAAAAAATGTGAATTTATTTTTTCTGATTTTAGCAGCCTGCAAGGTGGCTTGTAGGTAGTCACACACAGTCGGAGGGTGCCGTATCCTGTTTGCAGTGCCTGTTCCTTGGCCAGAGCCAGGATCCAGCCACCTGATCTGAGCTAAAGTGAGATGATCAGTCCCATTCACTGGGAACAATTGTGTTTAACAGTATAGTTACACCAATCCAAAGAACCTGTAATGAAGAGACTGCACTGGTGGAAGAATGTAAAATACCCAAATGCAGCTTGACCGTACTTTAGGAAACCAGCTGCCTGCTGGTGTGTGATTTAATTTTCAGTGCAGTTTGTTTGTAGGGTTAATATTTTTAGTTTTAATCTTAAGTCTCACCTGTATTTTTAATACACTTAAAATAATGCAGTAACTGCTTTGCATGCCAGTTCTCCTGCCTTCCCTTCCATTTCCTCACAGCATTCAGGTGTCATTACTGCAAGGCAGGAGGCAGAGCTCTGCTGCTGGCACTGCTGGGCTTTGGTAGGCAGTGCTTGTTGTATGGGTAAAAAGAAGACTGAGGGAATTTAATATTGTAGTATCCATAAAAATGGGAGCTCTTTATTAAGCGAGACTGTGTAAAGCTTTCTTATGGATGGAATTTCCATTAATGCATTTTATTGTTCCATCTAAGGAGATCAAATGATAAGCACAGTGTCATGTACACGTTTGTGACTATTCTGTTAAATAGATTTTAATACTTAATGTTTTTTTTCCTCATGCATTTCAAAGCAGCAATTACTTCCAAGAATAAAGATAAAGAAATTTGTCTTGATGCTCTCAGGAATAAAGGGGAAAAAAGTGCATTTTAAGGTGTATCACGGTAGGTGAAGAGTTCTGCTCTGTCCCGTCCCACGCCTGTGTGTGTTGTCAGCGGGCCTGGTAGGAGTTTTAGCTGCAGGAAGAAATGTTCCTGTTGATGACATATCAGAGGCATGCTCAGAAAGGAGGCCAAGGAGGAGTCTGGTGGCTGGTTTGGCATGGGGGTCGGTGGGGAGGGGGAGAAGGCTGTAATCCATCTCAGCTGCCAGCGCAGGGTTTCCCCTCGCGCTGGCTCTCACACGCACGCTCGCTCGCGGGGACATGTGACTTTTGGCCATATTAGCAGGTTTATCCAAGCCTAGCCCCTCTGACTAACAGATGTAGGGAAAAGGGCATTCTGGGATTGCAGCAGTTGCTTTTGAACAACAATGTCCTTTTTGTAAGAATCTGATGCTTCTTAAAAGATGGAACATGACATCATTACCGTCGATCCAAGAAACATTCCTTCAATAATACTGAGTGTGCTCTGGTTATCAGCTCCCTTCCCCCAGCTCCTTTCTCTTGCTTTTCTGACATGCTTTTTGTCTATTGTTTTGTTGGGGGCTGTAAATGTGAAACAGTTGTCTTTCAGTGTTATGTGCTTGCTAGAGCTGGAATCAAGTGGAATATTGTTGATTTATAAGAAAGAAAGAAAAATAATAGAAACCCCACTTTTCCTCCAGCTTTCATAAATATAGTGTGCTTCAGGTATGGGCTGAGCTGGAGCTAATTATTTCCCTTCCCACACGGTATTAGTTACTGTGTTATGCAAGGGAAGGTGGGGATATCGCAGTCCTGTTCCTGTGCATCCCACTCGGCCTCGCTGGCAGCTGTGTGCAGATGCTGCTTGTTCCGAGGCTCCTGCAGTGATCCTGCATCAGTAGGAAATGTGTGTGTGCTCAGCAGTGCAGTGTGGCAGAGTTGTGAGCAGCTGCATATTTTCTGTGTGTGTGTGTGTATATGTTCTTCTGCTTGGTCCACCACTGGGATTTCAGTGTCGGCTTTTCCTTATCCCCTGAGAGCGGGGCTATCACGGAAACACACTCTGGGTTGCATTATAAATCTCTTTGAATGCTGACTGCTTGGAGGAAAATGCTGGATTTTGCTTTCCTTCCCTGTATTCTGTCTCCCATGCATGTCTTCCTCAGAAAAACTGGAGACTTTTGTGGGGTTACAACCAGCCGGGCTCTGCAGCAATGCTGGGAAGTCTCTAACAAGGAGCAGGCAGGCTGTGGCACTTCCACATGCTGCAACTCTCCAGAGAAGAGAACCACTGAGTACAAACATGCAGGGATATGTCTTTTTCCATCCTTGCAGGAATTGCTCTGCTGGGAGTGGAAAACAAATGATTCATTGATGGTCTAGAGGCTTGGACAAAGGTGGTGTTTATAGTGTCCAGAAAGGGAGGAGAAATGGACAGGGCCTTCTAAAGTGTTGGTTAAACTCAGGTTTGTTGTCTTTCACAACTTCATAATGGAAACAAAACCCCAACTTTTTTAAAAAACGAATTGGAGATACAAAATAGAAATTAAAAAAGCACGAGTCTTGGCCAGAGAGATTTTTTTTTTGGAAAGAAATGAGATGTGTGATTAACTATTTGCCAGTGACAGAATTGTTTTTATTGGTGATAATTTACAGGGATTTGATAGGAAATCCCAATACCTCCCTTTAATAGGAAAAGGGCTTTTTACTTGTAGTGGTTGTTTGGTATCACCTGTTGTAAAGATAGAGTAAGATTTTAGCACAACTTAACAGTATACTTTTATTCTGGATAGATTCCAAGACACAAAGCTTGTAGTAAATGAAAGCAAACTCATGGTGCAGACAGAAAGAATTTTATACATTCCCAGTTGTGTCTGAAGTTGCAAGTTCCTCTGAAGAAAGTGTTTGCCAATGGCCTATTGTCTCATGTGCCAATCACAATTTAAATGTGTGTTTGCCTCTGCTGAAGCAGAGCAGAAGGAGGAGCATCGGGTGTGGAATCGGGTATCTCCTGTTCTGGATGCTTTTTCTCTGAAATAAGGCGTTGCAAGTAAACCTCTGAAGAGCAGGCACTTCGTGATAGACATCACAAAATCCGAACAATTCTTTAGGACACAGTGGGTGTAACTTTTCGGAGGGAGGGTGTCACGGTAATATGGACTCATTGGTGATGAACTGGTTGTCGCTGTAGGTCAGGGATTCTCTGACTGCTCTGCAGGTGATCGAGCAGATGCTGGAACATGGAGTGCGCCTCATTTTGTGTTTTGATTTTGGTTTCTGTACTGGAGAAATGCTTGACTGGTGTCACAGTGGGGCTGTGACATTATCCCAGCACACAGGGTGCGTTGCTTCACACACCAGGGCTGCTTGCTCTGGAGGAAGTGGAAGCTGCTCTGCTGTGCCTTGTTTCAGGCTCTTTGAGCAGAGGATAATCAGTGAAGGATTGCAATCTTTTTCTTGCAGTAATCCATGCTGAAGAGGCTCCATTCATACAGATGAGCCAAGGGTTGAAGCAGCACTTTAAACCCAGATAGTCGGTCGGCTGACTGCCCAGCAGGATGCCATCAACCAGCCGAGCGGGCAGCCTGAAGGACCCCGAAATTGCAGAGCTCTTCTTCAAAGAAGATCCAGAAAAGCTCTTCACAGATCTCCGAGAGATTGGCCATGGAAGCTTCGGAGCAGTTTATTTTGTGAGTAGCACCATGACTTGTGAATTTTAGCTGTGTTTCTTTTTAAACTGTGGGTGTAGACTTTTTTGAACGTAATGAGGAAAAGAAACTACTGTGACTTTTTTTGTGTGGTGTTTGGGGCAGAGATGTTATCGTGTTTGTCTGTATGGTCTCAATCCTTTGACAAACTTGCAGTCTCTGCAAGGTGTTTGCATACAAAAAACCTCTGGAAACTTGGTCCTTGCCTCGTGCTTTTAGTGCATCGTTATGTTGCAAGCAGGCATTTATTTGCAAATTAAAACATGGACTTCTGCTCCATCAATTCTGACTGGCAATGCAGTTCTCTTGGTCTGATCATCTCCTTATCCCCTATTTTTCCTTGAGAGAAATTGAGTTCTCTCCCTCTTTGTGCATACCCCGAGGCTCCCTTAAAGCCATTCTTTATGTTTGACACCTGAGTGTTGGTGCTTCTGTTGTCATTTGTCCTGTCACATCCATTCCTACTGCAGGCAAGAATCCCAGTATCCATCTGCATAAAACTTACTTGACATGAACGTCTGGACAGCAGAATTTTTCTCAGGCTGCTTGTGTAGTTTAACTGGCAGTGGGATCCTCATGGTAACCTCAATGCAGGTTGCTGTGTGTTAACCAAATACTGTGGGGCCTTCATTAAAAAACACTTTCCTCAGAAAACCTTTTCACGTTTATAATTATAGGAGGTGTGGCCAAACCTGCCAATTTTCCTTCAGAAAGCCATTTGTGTCACTATTTTATGAGATGCCTATTCAGTGTTAATAATTGCAGCAGACCATGTTGGGAACCTTCCAGCACAAATTTAATGCAGCACAGATGAACTAATTAGGAAAAGCTTCTTAATTTTGTTCCCTGCTTAAAACTATGAGCCACCACTGTCTGGGAACAGATCTGGGGGAGGAAGTGTTTTCTAATGAAACAAGACTCACCTGTGGCCTTAAATTCACCTCATTTACTCACTTCGGTTAAAGAGTGAATATAAATGGAGGCAACTGACAAATCTGTCTTCCTGCTATGTGGAAATATTATTGAAGAAATATTACGGAAGGTTTTTGGGAACACTGTATCTTTCAGGGGCATGCATGGACCACACAGATATGGAAACCCATAATGCAGCTGCAGGTAGCCTGAGAGCTGGATGCAAACAGCATTCCCAAACAGCATTACCAACCACCAGCAGGAAGCTGCCACGGGGTATTTGTAGCATGCCTGAACTTTGTCGTTGTGGTAAGGGCTGATGGCCCATTACCAGCTCCTTCTCCAAAGCATTGCAACTCAGAGGCCATTAATTTCTAGCCCTTCCTTTCTCTTTTCCCCCCACCATTTTAAATCATCAGTTCATTATAGATCAGTATTTTCTCACTATAGAGTGCAATTACTTGCTGGCATTTGGATTGTGCTTCTTTGTCAGAAAGTACCTCTGATTTGGCACTTGCATAAAGACAAGTGTAAGCAGTGCATCACACAACCCCAGCCCGTCTGGGGGCTTCATTTTTGTCAAGAGAGGGTTTCTGATAAAGGTATTCTATTGCTGTTTCTGTGTTAGGAAGTTTAAACCTGTAGGTTTTGTGTTGTATCTTTTTGACTACTAATGGTTCTGAGATCTTGAGTCTGAAACTGTTCCATGCAATGTGCCCAATCCTTCAAACAGAAGCCCAAAAGATGAGACAGCCAACATGGAGAGGGAAATTCAGTGTGGATTAAATAAGCATGAAGAACTAAAACATAGGAGAGTCTATCTCTTGGGTACTTTATTCCTCTGTAAAGCTAGAAATAAAACTTCTTAAGTTTCTTTAAAAAGATTTTGATTCTCCTACTGCAAACAAATTAAAGTTTCTCTAATTAATATAATATTGGATTATAGTTAATAACTGCTTTAAGTGATATTACTGAAGCCAGTGACATACTCCACTTTTTCTGTGTGCATACTTTGCCTGTATCAGTGCTGAAGCTATTCTGGTCACCAGATGTTGATCCTTTGTATGGAGTTTTTGGAGGAAAGCAGGATATATGTGCATACATGTCTACCATAAAACAAGCCTTGTTCATTTGGATGGTTTAAGGGAGCTGGCCTTGCACATCCTCCTGGCTTTTGTCTAGGAACTGTTTTTCCAATTATCCAAGATCACAGGGAAATTTTAAAAAGCAAATGAAACTCTGAGATTTTAATATTTCTGGGGTGTCAGCCAGGACAGTTCTCCCTCTGTAGGACTGTAGGTGTTCAGCAAACTCTGTCAGGTGTTGTTTGCTTGGGTTTTCTGATGCAAAGCATCCTCTCTCCAGGCTGCTTTCATGGCATACAGCCTACACCAAAAAATGTAGTTGATAAATAGGTGTGGGGGTAATTACCCAATAGAAAATCCATGAAACCCTGAAAACTCCCCTACCTTATTTAAAATAGTTTAGTGTTTCACTGTTAGTTGTATCCATCTTCCTTCCCTTTTAGCAGTGATCCCAACAATGGGTGATATATTGATCTTACTCCTGTCTTTTTGTTTCTGTTGCATCTTTCAATGGGAGAAAGTTTCTTTCATTTTTTTTTCTTTCATAATTGATATGAATTTTGCTGGTTCACCTCATGGTTTTAGTTTCTTAGAAACTGCAAGTCTGGCACCTCTGAATCATTTTTGGTATTATCCTTACCCTACTCCCTGCTCTGCAGTGTAATAATAGCTTTTGCTTGACACAGGAAACCTACTACACTGGAACACTGCAGATGGAGCAGAAGAATAACCCACTCTCTTTTGTTAGAGCTGGGTTCCTTCTGCTTTACTGTAGTATTTTACTTCCCTGTTTTATTGGCAGTTCTTCAGCCAGTTGAATGTTGCAGAGATTCTCTAATCAGTAAAGATCTAGGAGTCAGAATTTTATTCTACCTTTTTTCTCTCAAACAACAAAAATAGTCACCCCCACTCAACCTTACGGGTACTATCAGTGAGAGGATCCCCTCAAACAGAAAGAAAAGTAAAAATAGTATTGGTTCAAGCTTGTCATAACCAGTTGAAATAAAGACTAACAGGGAATTCTGGGAATCTCTTTAATGAACAGCAGAATTAAAATATGACTGAAAAACCTTTTTGCAAAAGGCAGAGCCCTAGTACTTCATTAATCCATGTTCTGGTAGGCTGTGCTTGATAGTACAAATATATTAAAAATCAGCATTTTCATCAGTCATCAGTGAATACTGTGGTGCACATTATTCTGATTTATATCCTTTGGCTTCATGTTCAAGTTGATTGTTATTATCAGAGAGACTCAGAGGTCTTTTCCTCTACCACCCTCCTGTGATGCTGAAATCTTTAACAGGAAATCTGGGGTCTTGTCTGGAGCCATCCTTCCTGCAAGGTGCTGCCTCTTCTCCTGCCATGGGGAATGAACCCTTGCTTTGGTGCTGAATTAAACACAGCTTCTTGTTAGTTCTTGCCTTGCATTGTCACTGTGTGAAGTCAGGAAGTTTGCCTTTGAAGTGTGAAAAACTATTGTACATTTATGGTGCAGTGTAAATAACAATACTATGAAACTGAGAAGTCTCATCTGAAGATGGGTCACTTGGATTGCTGCCATCTCTCTCTGTATCATCTGCCTTCCTTTAAGACACAAAAGCTGATTTTTGGGAGCACTGGGGGGAAAGCCACCAGTGTCTGGAGCAGGTATCTCCAGTGCATCATGTGACATTTTTCCATATGGTTTGAATGGAGCTCGGTGGCTGAGCCTTGCTTGTGTTTCATGTGGAATGGACCTGGGCAGGGAGAGAAGTTGATTAGGGAAAATCCCTTCTACTTGAATCAGAGCTGCTTTTATTACCTGTGATTTTTATTTTAAGTCACAATGCTTGACTCCTGCAGAGACTTGGTGGATGCTGAGCATGGAAAAATGTTACACCTTGTCTCCCAGGCAGGAGGGTGATCTTTCACGTTGGAAAGAAATTTCCAATTCTTGCAGCATCACACCCCTTGGAAGATATTTTAGTTTAATGCTCTGCAAAAGTTAAGAAATAAAGTTTTTAATAAATAAAGATTATTTTATGATTGTGCGTGGTTTGCATCTTATGGAAAATTGGGGCCTGAAGAATCTGATGGATTTGTGTTTTCCTGTTACAGGCACGTGATGTGCGCACCAATGAAGTGGTGGCCATCAAGAAAATGTCATATAGTGGGAAGCAGTCCAATGAGGTATGTAGAACATGTTGTATATTAAACCTTGATCATTGCAAATAATTGCTATATGGGATGATTTTAGTTAGCTTGGGTTCCTGCCGGATAAATATTTTCTGTAAGTGTAAAGGTGAATAAGGGTACTGAGTAAACAAAACAAATTAGTTTACTGTTCAAAGTGTATTTCTGTGTAATCTGCTACTGAAAAGGATGGGTAGAACTCTCTTCTTTCAGACACAAAGGGCTCTTTTTGGAACCACATAAATGTGTAGACAGGAAAAAAAGAAAATTAAAAATGATGGGTTGGTATCTTATTGCCCTTAAATATTCCATTTTAAATGCCTTTCGAAAAAAAACCCATGTTGCTTCCTGGACAAAGGAATAATAGGAATGGATGCAGTAGTGAGAGCTTCAGAGGGAGCCTTGCTTATACAAAGTAGTGAGGCAGAACGCATCCCTCCCTGCAATGACTGTTTTCATGAGCAGCTGAAACAAAGGCAAAACAGCAGTGAATGAATGAGTGTGAGCATCATCTGAACAGCAGCATAATTTTAGAAGAACTGCCAGAGCCAGGGATTAAGGCAGTCTTTGCAGAGGGGTCTGCAGAAGTGGGCCTGTGAGATTTAGACATTAAATGTTTTCATGGCCACCCCAGATGTGTCTCCTTTCCCTAGGATGCTTAGCAGAGACAGTTGGTTTTATACTTGAAATGTTTAAGTGCTAATACAAATTCTTGAAAAGCCCAAGATGACACAAGCAGCTGATTTGATATTATTTCTGGTAAATAACATCTATCAAATCATGGCATGATTTTTCAACAGAAGTATTTATTGTAAGCATGTTGTCTAAGGCATTTATGGTTCCCTTCCTCTATTCTCTGTATTCCAATCTTAGCAGCAGTCTTGCTCCAATGAGTTCGACTAACAGCTCTTTGATTTCTGTGCCTGCCTTTTGTGTATTGATCATCTGCACTCCAAGGAGCTGAACTATTCCTTCCTCTCTGTGTGTGTGTATGTCTGTGTAGGAGGTAGAGGTGGCAGTGTCTCTCCAGCAGTCCTGAATTCTAGCTTCAGAGTTAAATTTGCTATGCCTGTTTCTGTTTTGTCACTGCGGTGACTTGTTTAACTGTGTACTGATGAAAGAATAATTTGTACTTGCTACTTGTCCTACTGTTTTAATTACTGTGAGCTATAAATACTCTATTCACATGAATGAAACAAACTGTGCATGCTTCAGAAATAGCTTTTGTTTGTCTTCAATGCGTATGTTTCTTTATTTTGAAGAAAGTAATAAGACCAGGATTAAAACACTTTCTATTTTACGTCCATATTTATTTGTTTTGTTCAGAAGTTCGCTAGAGTTATGATCTAGCCTATGTAAAAAAATTGATTAAGGGCATTCTGGTATCATTTGTATTTACTTTGGTTTCATAATAAGATTTTATCATTGATGGGAACAATTATTCTCTCAAATAAGGTCATGTTTTATACTAAAAATAAGTTTAAAACCTTTGAAAAATGTAGTACTGTGCTCTTAATGTGATACTGGAGCTTTTTTTAATGCAGGAAATCATGAATACTTCTTGACTAACACATCACTCCTCTCTTCCCAGTGTAGAAGTTCAGCATGGTGCTTTCTTGGTTTGGCTTTTATTGCTTACTACCTCAAGGCCTATGAGGCTGAAGGTAAAAGGCAACTAAGTCACTCCAGTGTCAGTGAGAGAGTTTATGTTATAGCTGCACTGTGTCACTCTATAGCATTTCTGGTGTTGAGAAATGCTAAACTTAGTCCATCAGCTGCCTTGGCTTCCGTGTTCCCTGGTTTCATGTGTTTCTCTAACCCTAAAATTTTTATTGAGGTTTTGCACATGTTTTCCAAAGCCTTAGGGTAGATGGGTCCTCTGTCCCTCTGTGAATACTACCCACATACCAACACCTAAGGAAGAGTGTGCTGAGAGATTAACAGGACCTGGAAAACAGCTTTTGAGCCTTTTGGTGTTGGGTGAGGTTTCTCTACCTCTGGTTAACTTCAGAACTGATACTCCTGCTCAAAAACATTTGCAGTGTCAACACTCTAATGTTGATGGCTGCATACCTAAATGGTTTCAGCTACTGCATTTGGTTTTGAAGGTAGTTTCTGGTAGTTGTAGTTTTGCTGTTGCAATCTCAGGCTTTTGCCTTTCTTACTTGAGGAGATGTGGATGTGCAGCACATGGAGGGACTTGGAGGTCTCTGAGGGGAGCAATGTCAGTATCTAGGCACACATTGGAACTTGATGTTTTGGCCTCTTCTGTACTCTCAAGTTGCACTGACAGAGTTCCCCTTACTATAAACCTGGCTTTGTTTTATCTGTTTATATTTTTTCTTCAGCAGAACCATTCCCTTATCTAGTAGGTAACTCATTGTAAATTGGCCCTTGTAAAGATTAAACTAGTAATAGAGAAACATTATCAAGAATGTAGTCAGATAGTTGGCAGCTGATAAAAGGAGCCTCATTCTGTGTAATACAGTGACTAGTAGGGATAGGTCTTTATAGTAACAAGAGTTGAGAGAGGCAGCTGATCCTGCTGAGGGACACTTATCACCCACATCTCTTTCAGGTTGGGGTGTATGTTTGATTTGACAACAGAAATGGTGTCCCTTAATAGAGGATCACTTCTTTTTTGAGGACTTGCTCAGATATTAAGTGTTTACCAGTATATCCTATGCACACATATAAATACAAAGCATTACATTGATGAGAGATCCTTGCACACAACCTAATTGATCAGCAACTTATTTTGAGTAGGTCTGCTGAGAAGTTAAGCAGTGAACATCATGGTGTTGATACAAACTTATTTTGATTTGAACCTTGAGATAGTTTTGCCTCTTAACATAATTAAATGACATAATAACAACAACTGGGGGAAAAAATAAAAAAAGGTAATAGTTCTATAATACCTTTCTATTCCTTTTATTCCCTACAGAAATGGCAGGATATTATTAAGGAAGTCAAGTTCCTCCAAAGAATAAAACACCCTAACAGTATAGAATACAAAGGCTGCTATCTGCGGGAGCATACAGCATGGGTAAGCATCTGCTGCTCTGCACTTCTCTTGTCTTGTTTAAAGGTGCTTTGAAATCTCTCCAGCTGGATTTTGGGAGGCACCTGAGCACTGGTGTTGGACAGACTGAGATGAGCATAGCCAAGGGCAGGTGCTCAGCAAAATTGAATGTACTGTCTGGAACCAAGATTTAAGGAAATTTTCCCTTTCACTTAGATTAAGTGCTGCTGTTCTAGTGTACTTAGCTTGATGAACTGAGTATTTGAAATAATGTACACCCATCACTGATAAAGTTTTGTAGTGCAATATACTAGAGAAATCATATTGTTGAACTAATAGTTTAAGTTGTAAGTACTGTTTTGTGCATTAGCTTCAATAAAACTGTGGGGCAAAGTTTTCATTTCTCTTTTTGAGATCAGACTGGGACAGAATCTTAAGTAAATCCCTAAATAGCCCTTTAATACTCTGATAAGCTTGTTAAGTGCAATTTAACATTCCTGTTAAGTATGTGCATATAAAATACGATATGTAATACAATACCTAACTGGTTATGAATGTGCTTTTGCCTTCCTTACAAGTAGTGTTGCTTGGTGTCTTACACAGGAGGGTTATGCCTAATTCCAGTTAGAGCTGTACTTGTGGGAGGGGTCAGTGTGACAGTTCTGGGTTGGAGTTTATGGTACAAGCAATATTTGCTTTGTTATGGCAGCCTGCACTGTGTGCTTGGGGAATCAGTTCTAGATTTCTCTATACAAGTCTAGAAAACATACATTTACTATTACTGATTTTCTAATTACTTTGATTTCTTCCTATGACAGCTTGTTATGGAATACTGTTTAGGATCAGCATCAGACTTATTAGAAGGTAAGTCACACATGTTTATTTGATGGAAAGTCAGAAGTAGAGTACTGAAATAGGAGGTTACAGTATCACAGAATTGTCCTTCAGTATATAGTTTTATTTGGGGCCAAAGTGTGTATAACAGGCACAGTTTGTCAAATTCTTGCATAGTTGTAGTGGTTTTTCTGTAGAATATTGGCTTTCCCAGATGCTTAGTTTCTCCTTGATTCATATTATTTTAAAGTTGTCAGTCAGCTATTTGTTTGCTTCTGGGTTTTAGGTTCTCCTGCCATGACAGTTCAAGATTTACTTCTGAAAACCCTTGCTGTTGATCCTAATGCTTACTAACAACTGTAGGCCTGTTGACTAAAATAGCACTGCAGCAGTATTAGGGTTTTGCTTGATGAGGTCTTTTGTTAAATGGTCGTTTTTCTGTCAAGCTTCTTATAGTGAACTTCCATTGAAGATATATGTGTGGCCAGTAAGTTGTTCCTTTCCTTGCCAGAAACATTTCAGGACCAAAAGCTCAGCTGCCAGAATCTCATCTGTGCTGCTACAATTCATTTGTGTGTGAATTGCTGTAAAGTTCTGGGGTTTGGGATTTCATTAATGGAAAACTGGGTATCGAGTCTCAAGTAGTTACTTGGGAGAATGGTCACAGAACTGACAGGAATTTAGTTTATGGTTGGAGAATGGTGTCTTTGGTAGTAAATAGCTGCTGCTTTGCAGTTAGAAGATTACATCTGCTTATAGAATGTACTCTGTGAACTATTTTTACATTTGCTTCTTGTACTGAACCTAGCGAAAATGAACTTTTAGTATTTCTGTTTACATTGTTAACAGTACTCACTTGCATGCTGCAAACTGTATTGTTTACTGTAATATTGAATTTCACATAAATTCTTTCCTCAAGTTCATAAAAAGCCATTGCAAGAAGTGGAAATAGCAGCAATTACCCATGGTGCTCTCCAGGGATTAGCATACTTGCATTCTCACAATATGATCCATAGGTAAGTGGTTATACTTTTGCTGTCTCTTACACACTTACAGGTAGTTTGTTTTGTTGATTGTATCTCCTCCATCCCAAATTCAACATTATAAGCAGAGATTTTCTTTTCACAGTATACATATGCTCCCAAACAAGTGATTTATAGTAGTTTAAACACTAGCAAGCTCTGTATCTGCACATGCACTATCTCTTACAGCTAGTGTTCATAATTTCTGCAGAATTCCTTCAAATCTGCTAAGCTTTTCAGTCCTTGATCCAGTGCTGACTGTCCCTGAAGCAGTGAATAGCAAGTGCACCCAAATAGTTTGTAGAAACTGTGAGGCCAAGAATGCTGGGGCAGGGAGAGCCCTAATTCTTGAAAAATTAGTGTTATACAAACACATATGTTGAGAAGCACACAGTAAGTTTGGGATGCAAATGTTCTTGGTGTTTAAAGTAGCTGCTGCATTTTAGTAGGATGAAGAATTCGAATAATTACATTATTAAGTCCTTTTAAAAAACATTGAAAAAGGACATACTTGGTTCAGAAGATTTTGCTGAACTGTATGTGAAGCTTATCCTGTTGTTCCATTTAAAGTTCATATTTAAGACAAACATTAAGACTAACATTTAAGACAAAAGATTCCAAAATCAAGGGCCACTTTAGGCAATTAACCTAAAGGTTAAAGACTTTGTGTTTGGACGAAATGTGAATATTTTGCAGCTTGAACATGTGAATATTGGTGTGTTTTGTAGTCTGTCCAATAGCGAGTTTTCTTCTTTGGGGAGGAGTAGTACTGACACTTGCTTTCTATCACCAGAGATATCAAGGCAGGGAACATCCTGCTGACAGAGCCAGGACAGGTGAAACTTGCTGACTTTGGGTCTGCTTCCATAGCATCTCCTGCCAACTCATTTGTGGGGACGCCATATTGGTAAGCCAAGAGTTTTACTTATTTCTGGCTTTGTGAAGTGAAAGGATCATGTATTGGCTATTTAATATACTTGGTCTTACTGGAGCTAGCTTTGTAATCTTGCAGTTGTGGTGGTGATGAAATATACTTTGTTAGAAAAAACAGTTTAAATAGTAAGTAGGCTCTGAGTTCCAAGAAATTGTTTATCCCTGTATTTGTAGTTCACAAAAAGTAATAAAAATATTTTGCTGTTCTACTCAGACTGACCTAAAGTGGTAGAGGTGGGACTGAATCATCTGTAATATATTTTAATCACTCCCCCCAGTGGTTTAAACAATTCGTGTATTCTCACCGCATCTGGTTGTTGAAATAACTGAAGTGTTTTTTCTTTCATAGGAAAGGCCAGGTTCACTGAACCAACCCCTTTGCAGATCCCTTGTATGCTTTTGATCTCTTACACCTAATCTGTGGTGTTTACACAACTGCATGTTATAATTATTTCACCAGAGCTGGTCAGCCAGCTAAACTATTGGAAATGTGGGAGGGTGAGAAGGTGGTGATGATACTCATAAATGGGGAGCTGGGCAAAGCTCAGGAGAACATCACGCAGCCTCTGCAGGCCTGCACTAGTGTGGGTGCCTGGTCTTTCTTCCCAGTATCCCATGGTCATGCCTGATAGCTTGGGGAATGATTTGTTTATGGTAGCTGAAATCAGGGAAACAGCCTATTTCGTACTGATAAAGAGAATGTGTTGCATTGCCTATTTTGAGCACCAATTTCCTTTCTTAGGATGGCCCCAGAAGTGATTTTAGCCATGGATGAAGGGCAGTATGATGGCAAAGTAGATGTTTGGTCTCTTGGAATTACCTGTATTGAGTTAGGTAAGTTATTTCCTTTGAAAAAAATTAAAATGTAGTTATTTAGTACCTAGAACTTACTCAGCTGAATCACAGTGCAGAAGATTTGTGCTCCCTTTCTTGTCCTGATTTCTCTGGGATCTGGGTTTTAGAGAAAAGAGCTAAATGTGCTCTCTAGAATTCAAGACCAAGTCTCCAATGTGATGTTTATTGAACTAGTGTTTCCAGTACCTGAAGGAAAAGAGTTACACAGACAAAGAGAGTAGCCAAGTGATATCACTAAGGGTGTTCACATTCTGTGGGAGAGGCAGTTAACTTCTGAACTGAGAAACAGTCTGTTGCTGCACAGCTTTAGAAGTGAACCATTAAAGGTACCAGTGTGGAGATACATTTATTGCTATAAGTTGATATTGTTTCCATGAAAATGTAAGATACATTAACAAATTCTGCAGTGATGAAGTTATGGAGAAATGGACAACTTCAAAGCTGTATTCAGTGTGTGTTGTCACTTCTGAATAGATTTTTTTTTTTCCTTAAAGGAAAAGATATTAAATAATCCAATTTTGAAGTGGTAACCTGAAACTCAAATCCTAAAGAAATTATGACATTGCCATTAGAACAGACCCTTTAAAGCAGGATGTCAGTTTAAAGGGACATCATTAGTATGCCATTCTGTTTAAATTTAACACGTTATGTTTTCTTGGAACAAAAATGCCCTCTCTGAAGCACACCATGCACACCACTGCTCCCTTGCACCTGAGGCTGTCCTCCCATCCTTGTCAGATCTGATTGCTCATGCTCAAACCCAACCTCCATGGAGGAGCAGCCTAGCCAGGCAGTGAGAGCTCTCAGGAACACACTAATCCATGTGAACTGCACAGTTTAGCTAAAAATGCTGTCTGGCATTCCAAACTGTCAACTTCATTTTCTTCCAGGACGCAAAATAGATTCTTTCTTCAGAGCAGAGATTTTCTTGTTGGGTTTTTTTTTATTTTTTGGTTGCCAATATAAAGCAAGTTGAAGGGGTGTGACTGTCATGACAGAATCCTGCTCTGAGTGGAGTAAGGAGACTTGGCTGCCTGCAGGGCTCCAGGAATGCAGTGAGCTCATGGCCACCACACCCCCGGGAGTCCTGCACGCCGCGTTCTTGCAGGATGAAGCGTGTTGGGCTCCGTCTACGGCTGCTGCCGTGGTGGGAGGTGAGACTAGGTCAGGACAGCAGAGCAGTGTAGGCTGGGTCCGTGTGCCTGGCTCATTTGTGTTGCTTTGAGTAAGTATGGGAAGACAGCAGGAAAATGAGATGTCTGGTAGTCTTCTCAAATTATCACTTACTCTTAGAAATGGTCTTATTGAGGGCTCCGTTTCAGGGTTTCCGGAAGATTTCTATTTTATTCAGGTGAGCTAAGAGAATAAAAGCTAGAGAGAACATTCAGTTAAAATAGTTTAATGAATAATCAGTCTGATCCTTGATAGCAGCAACTAGTTATCTGACAGATTAGAGGAGGTAAAGTTCTGCATTTGAGGGAAGACTTAAGTCCTCAATTTACCCATTCTGAGGAATTTGTAGGGCTTAGTCCATCCTGCCAAAGCCATGAGTGAACCATGATCTCTGGTCCATAGTTCAGTGCTACTATTTGACTCAAAACTGAGGAACAGAATAAGAAAACTAGCATTATTTTTTTCCTTGTTTGTTTTTTTTTGAGGAAGGAAAGTTTTCTGTTGCATTTTCAGTAGTGTAGGACCGTCCTCGTGGCCTGACCAGCTTCTCTGGAATGTTTATGGCGAGGCCAAGCTTTATAAAGTTTGCCCCATAAACATTCTGATGAAGCTTCAATTTTGTTGTTACAGTGAGATCATCTCCTTCCTCATTAAGCTTTCATGCTGTGTCAGTCTATAAGAGTAACACAAGCTTGAAAGAGAGAAGAGCCAAAGAGAAGGCAACTCTCAAAATAGTATAAAGAGTTGGCCTGTTGCTGACTTCCTGCCCGTGTGCTTAGTCAGTTAAGTGTGATTTGATGGTTCTTGTAACCAGCTTTTTCTTCATCACTGTGTCCTGCTAGAAATAAATATTTCTTAGCTTTTTAGCAACTGTAGATTAAAAAAAAACAAAGGGGGGGATGTATGAAACCAAGAATGCTTAGTGGCTAAACACCCAGTATAGAGCTTACTGTTAACTTACTCCTATTTTAGAACATTACAATGAGTCAGAGAACTCAACTATGATAAACCACGTAATTTAAAAGCTTGAGAGGACAAGGCATTTGATCTTCAAAGGGCTTTCATCTTCTGCAATGGCACAGGACGTATGCCAACATATCTGTCTGATTGCAGGGTAGGGTTGGTTTGGGGTTCCATGTTCAGGCAGTAGGGATTTTGCTGATGTGGTTTTCTTTTTAAAGGGATGTAAACTGAAAAAAAAAAAAAGCAAACCAACAGAGCAACAACATGAGACTATCTCCCTATATAAAAACTTCTTTTCTCTTGTGTGCAGCGGAAAGGAAGCCTCCTTTGTTTAACATGAACGCAATGAGTGCCTTATATCACATAGCGCAGAATGAATCCCCTACACTACAGTCTAATGAATGGTGAGTATTGCTGAGGGAGGAATGTTGGAGGGGATCACTGTAAATGGAGTGCTTTGTCATGCTGAGTTCTTGAAATGGCTGGAGTCCTGTTGGGAGGATGTGAGCTGGAAGGTTCTCATTAGATTCATTATATATTTCATATACAAAATTGACCAATTGCTAAATATACATTTGAAGCTCCTCAGTGTAGTAGGAAGAGGACAGGCTGCTGGAAGAACTTAAGATCCTGTAAAAAATTCCGTTCGTGGGTCAGTAAACTTTGGAAGCTCCCAAGCTAGCCAGAACTGTGGGTTTTAGTGTTTTTTTATCACAAACCACACTGTCAATTTCTAAATCTTGTTTTGTTGAAGTATTGCTTTGCAAGATGAAGACACAGCTTGTGTGTGGCAAGTGTCTGTTGCATAAACTTCAGAAGAATAAAGCACAGTAGTAACATTTTGTGCCTCCTAGCCTCAACAACTGTCTTTTGAAAACAGCAAATACAGTAAACTAATTTCAAAAGTTAAAAACTTCCTAATTATGGTTTACTGAACCAGAGTCCTTGGCCTAGGAGCTAGAAGCATCCAGCTGTGAGGATCTTGACTCCTTAATGAATTAAACTGGCTTGTTAACTTAGGTGGATTTTTTTTTCCTCTCCTTGACACAGGTCTGATTATTTTCGAAACTTCGTAGATTCTTGCCTCCAGAAAATTCCTCAAGACAGGCCTACATCAGAGGAGCTTCTGAAGGTTGGCTTGCTTGTCCTTTCTGTTTTCCATGTGGTATTAAAAGTGGCTGTGCCCTGTGATGATGATCTGTCTCACCTACTGTACAAGGTTATGGTTAATGATGCTCAAACGCCTTTGAGCTGAGAGTGCTGTGGGATGTACTGAGCTGGCAGCCCTGGCTTTACTGCCTGTCTGCAGTGTCTCAGAGTGTTCCCCAGGTGACTTTCCAAGCCAGCCTTGGAGTTCTCATCATAAAAGGTCACTCCACCAAGTGACAGTGGATGACCATCAACTTGTCGAGAGTTTTAGTTTGTAAACTCAGTCATTCCAGTGATTATAATTAATCCTGACAGAGCTGCTGTGCATTAGCTAGCAAATACCTTTTGTTACTTTCCTCAGTGTTCTATGCTATAAACACTCCAATGTGCTTTACACAGACCTGAAATTCACTGTTCTAATTGCATCCTTGGGGAAGAGGGGGCAAAAGAAAGCAGTTTTTCCTCCCTGTATTTTTCCGTGGCATAAAAAAACCTCAGCAGTCTGCAGGCTTTCTCTTGTTTTATTTCTTAGCTTCTTTTTTAGTTCTTCATTTCTGCTCCTGAATGCTGCAGGTACTTGGCTTTGCTCACTCTGGTCTGGAGACAAAGCCAGTGGGGTAGATTGTTGCAAAAGGCTGACATGTGAACAGAACTCACATAGAAGTTGGGTGTTAGAGTTGCTTTTTTGTGTGACTTTGATGGATTTCCTTTGTGGCATCAGGTGGCATTCAGAATTTTGCTAACTTGTCATTCTCTTTACAGTGCTCGTGACATTTTGGGTTTCTTTTTATCCTGGCCCTGTTTCTGCTAAACAGTGTTTTTCCAAATTTTTTGCATTGCAGGGAAATGGATGCTATTTATGAAGGTTTTATCAGCACCTTTTTGTATGTTTTTACCTAAAAATGGCTCTGAGGACTTGTGTCTCTTTGAAAACTGTCTATTCAGAAAGTAAATGCAATTATCCAGGAAAGGTTTTGGTGTGGGTGTGTAGTCCTGCCATTTCAGAATTCTACAGATTGGTTTTATTTTGAGCAATGTACTGCAATTAAAGAGAACATTGATGGAAATGAAACGTTTGGGAACGTATTCCTTCCATAACTATAGTCTGAAACAGCTGCATGCCACTTTACAGGGACAGGTAGGGAATGTGCCATGTTGGAAACAGCAATGCAGTTCTCCAAAGGAACAAAATGAAAGTAGTGGTGGTGTTAATAATGACTCATGCTTGCACAGCACATTGCATCTGGAGACTGCAAAAGCTGCTTCTGACATACATAGACAATTCTTGCTTTACCTATTGGCAAAATGTAGCCACCTTTGCAGAGAAATGTGGTGAATGTCTCCAAGAGAGGAGCAGAACATGGGGAACTGTTCCAGGACCAGGCTCTAAGGTTCACAGCCTATTTTATGACTCAGAGCTGTATGATGAATATTTGATTCCCAGGCTTTTCTAAACAAGGAAAAAGGTTTTACACTGAGAGTTAGCTGATGAGTTAATTAACATTTGGTTAAAGATACTAGCCAGTCTAGCACCTTTAGCTTTTATGTGGTATCTGTTGCTCTTCCCTCACTAAACCTCAAGTAGATAATGTTTCTGAAATCTAGGTTTATACTGAGCAAGTTTTCATGGCATGTAAAATGCCATTTCTGGGTTTTTACACCTTTATTTTTTGGTGGAAGTCTGCCATCAGAAATCATTCTAAAATCTATCTGGATTGCAAAGTCTAAAAATAATGCCAGTATAAGCTGTGAAGGTGTTCTCCTGTGGAGGGAAGAGGGCTAATAAACCCAACTAGAGCTCATCACTGTGTCCTCAGAGCATGTGCATTGGAGGCATGAGAGGCCACTCACCTCTTTGTGTGTTGTGCAGCACATGTTTGTTCTTCGAGAGCGACCCGAAACAGTGTTAATAGACCTGATCCAGAGAACAAAGGATGCAGTGAGAGAGCTGGACAACCTGCAGTATCGTAAAATGAAGAAGCTTCTCTTCCAGGAGGCCCACAATGGCCCTGCTGTGGAAACACAGGAGGAGGAGGAGGTGAGAGAAATGCTGGATTTCATCACTGAACCAGAGAAAATGAGACTGTCATTTAAATAACCACAATTCAGCTATTGCTGAAACGAAGGGAGGCTGTTTACACACCTGGCTGTAAACACTGTTTCTCTCTTTGTGCTTGAAATAAAGCTACCTCAAGGCACAAACAAGGACAAACAGGGTGGATGCTTAGTGCTGGCAAGAAGCTGTGCCATGTGTTCATGCTTGAACAGTCAGCTTCCAGTCCTGTAAACCCTCGCTTTTTTGGCCTGTTTATGAGGCTTCATGAGGACTCTTTAGCAACTGCAGTTAACCTCTGTTTTGACCATATGTACTGAGAATATTGTTCTAAGTCTAAGGCATAGAGATTTGTACTTCCTATATTAAAAAAAAAAAAAAAAAAAGGAAGAAGAAAAACAGGTCATCAAGGACATTGATTTATCTTTTTTGGGTTGAGTGCTGCAGTCACCAGGCAGAGATGGAGACTGTGAATTCCAGCTCTCGTGTACAGAAGGGAACCTGCAAGGTGCAGGGTCCCAGCTGAGCACTCAGGTGATGCTGGTGTCACAGCAGTTTCTGGTGACACGCTGTGGCTGATACATGATAGAGTTCAGCTTGTTAACAGGCTCGCTGTTGAAAAGAATCTGACATCAGCCAGTTAATCTTGACAAGGCTGATTCTTTCTCTCCCCAGCATCCCACAAGAAAAACGTTTCATGGCAATGCCTGGAGGGTGGAAAGTGCCATGACGTGGCAGGTGGATGCCTTTAGAGAGAAATGGAATGAACGTTCCATTTGGTGATGTCCGCAGGTGCCACTGGGATGGGTTTGAATTTTCTTTCTGATTCCTTTCTCCTAGGAGCAAGATCATGGTGTGGGCAGGACGGGAACAGTGAATAGTGTCGGAAGTAATCAGTCCATTCCTAGCATGTCTATCAGTGCCAGTAGCCAAAGCAGTAGTGTTAACAGTCTTCCAGATGCCTCGGATGATAAGAGCGAGCTGGATATGATGGAGGGGGACCACACCGTGATGTCAAATAGCTCTGTCATTCATTTAAAGCCGGTAAGCACTGGATTCTTACTGGAGAACTTTGAAGGTGTAAAGTGGGAGAGAATTCGGTTGGCACAAAGTCAGCTGCTCCCATTCCCAAGTCATTATCTGCAGGTTATATTATTGTGCCCCAAATACATGAATGTGCACTGGAGACTTGGGAAAGTGGCGGTGAAAATTGTTTATTTTTGTTAATCCACTATAAACTATTTTACTAATTGAATTGTTTCAAAAGCAGTTTGCTTTATCAGGAGGAGTTGGAATGGCAGGTGGCCAACAGGTTTATTTGGTGGATGCCCTTAATTTGCACAGCACTGCCTTGTGGGACAACAGGGTGTGAGAGTTCCCCTTTTTACCTCCTCATTAGAGAATTCTTAAAGTCAGGACCCACAGTAAAAGCTAAAATCTGTTCTGCAGCACCCAGCTTCCCAGCACTTGATTTGAATATTTGGTTAATGAGTAAAGGTGTAGGAAAAAAGAAATGCAGCAGAAACCACTTCCCTGCTTTCCGTCTGCCAGATGAAGGGTGGGCTGGGGAGTGTCCTCTGAGCTGGGCTGCTCTTGCCATGGAGGGGTTATCACTCGTTTGCTCAAAGCACTACCGTTTCCATGGCTAATGATAGGTGTGGCTAGAATGTCTTGTTCTTTGCCCAGATATGCAACAAAGACACAGGTATTTCCTCAGGGAGTTAATTAGTGTATCATATCTAACTAGTAATCGCTCTGTGATGAATGACAAACTCGAAATAAGAATGTGGAATACACCATGACAAATTTTAAAATTTGCTTTGAGGTGTTTCTGCAGTGGGTGTAATGAAAATCTTCCTCTGTCTTTCAGAGGTACAAAGATGTTGTTTTTGTCTTTCAGACTTGATAAAATCTACTTTATAGCTTTCACGTTTTGTTGAAGTAAACTGTTTAACTCAGCTTTCAGTTTTCCATTCTTTTTTCTCATTTTCAGCTTTAATTAGTAACCTTCCTCTTAGTAATAAAAATTGATGATGAGGTTTCTGAAAGCAAAGGTCCTAGATCAGAACTCTTCTTGCAGTATATACCTTCATTGGCAGGAGGATCTTTCAGGGCTGATGAACGTGAAACGGTTTTTTTCTTCCTTTTAAATAAAAAGCCCGAAATGAAAAACCTTTAGTAACACGGTTTCCTCTTTATTCTCTGACATTAATATTTGCTGATAAGGAGGAAGAAAACTACAGAGAGGAGTCGGATCCTCGGACAAGAGCATCAGAACCCCAGTCTCCTCCCCAAGTATCTCGCCACAAGTCTCATTATCGCAACCGAGAGCACTTTGCTACCATACGCACAGCGTCGCTGGTACGTGGAGGGTTGGTTTTGGGGGACTTCTGCAGGAGGGGGTGCTCTGAACACATCTCTCTGCACCTTCTCACAGCTTCCAGAATATCACCAGCACATGAGCTGTCTTCGTTGACTGAGATACTATCACAGAAATAATTTAGTGTCAGTTAATAAAAGCTTCAACGAGACACCTGGGCAAATGTAATTTGTGTATATTAAATAGTCTCAAACCTAATGTGCTCAGTAGAATATAGGAAACTATTTATAATAATAAGCTGGTTTTTATTTTCATATGCATATTATGAATATTTGTGTGTGCGTGTGTATGTATCCACCCTCATTGTATTAGGCTAAAAGGCCATTATTTAGTACCAGCTTTATAACAATTGTACTGTTTTTCTGCTGGAGCCCATGTGAGCTTATCTCCTACAACAGAATTGAGTTTTTAATCTGCTCTGCTGCCATTAGGATGTGTGCTTTTCTTTACAACAAAATCATATTTCTTAACTGAATCGTTTCTTTTGTGGTTTGAAGACTGCTGAAAAGCAGATTAAGCAGCATTAACTTCCTCTGGCCCGATGTGGTTATCTTCCTAGGTGACAGGGCAAATGCAGGAACATGAACAAGACTCTGAGCTCCGAGAGCAGATGTCTGGCTATAAACGTATGAGACGGCAGCACCAGAAGCAACTGATGGCATTGGAGAATAAACTGAAGGCAGAGATGGACGAGCACCGCCTCAGGTTGGACAAAGATCTCGAAACACAGCGTAACAATTTTGCTGCAGAAATGGAAAAGCTAATTAAAAAGCACCAAGCAGCCATGGAAAAAGAGGTAGGAGGTTATGGTTTATCAGACCAACCCATGTCTGTTAATTACATTGAATTGTCCACTTCCCCTCACTGATGTAGAGATGACAGTGTGGACTCTTAGATGTCTTGTTTTCAGGAGCCAAACAAATTGCTGATTAGAAAAAAGTTAATACATCACCTCCTTACACTGAGGGGTTATGTAACCAGAGGAAAGGTATGTCCTTCACGGCAGTGCATTACACTGAATGTTAGAATCCTGACCCCAGAAAAAACACTGTGAGGGTTTTCCTCTCTCTTGCCATGTCTGTACTGTCAATAATTGCCTGCCATTGAGTGTTGTGGAGGCAGATTAGCCTGCGGAGAAATGTGCCAGCTACACTTAAATGTTCACTGTCTAGCTGTGTATGGATATGGAGGGGCTATGCTTTTAAATAATTGATAATGAAGTGGTGCTGCCTACAGCAATTATTATCGATTTTTGTTCATCTCTGATCTCTCAGTGTAGGGCTGAGGATATAGTTTATCGTAAGGTGTTGACTTTGTTAGGCAAGATTAGCTGAACAATAGGGCTGAGAGGATGTGGCACTGGAGGAGGACTCTACTGAGTGCCTTGATGGGATGGGGATTGAGGAGAGAGTGATGACAAGCTCCTCTGACTTGGACTTGTCCAGAGCTGTGGTGAGTTTTGTGGTGACTACCATGAGTTCTGGGTCTTGGGGCTGAAATGGGACACGAGCTGTAATCCAACGGGACTCAGACTCACTTGCTGCTGGATTTGCTGTAGGCTAAAGTGATGGCCAATGAAGAAAAGAAGTTTCAACAGCATATTCAGGCCCAACAGAAAAAAGAATTAAACAGTTTCCTGGAGTCCCAGAAAAGAGAATATAAACTCCGTAAAGAGCAGCTGAAAGAGGTAACTCATCTGTAATGAAAAATGTGATACAGTGTGAGAGTGGTGAATATTCAAAAATAAAAGTGACAGTGTGCACCCAGACATCTTCCACAGGATTGCAGTGAGTTCTGCAGTTCATAAGCAGAGTCCTGAGTGTACTATATTTGTTTCATATCTTTGACCTTTGAGTAAGAGAATTTATTGAGTTAGTTACTGGTACCTGTATGTTTATCTTGTGAAAGTACAAACCTCTCCATTGTTTGATACTGCTTTTTAGCCAGAAACATGCAAACTTGGCAATCCTAAGGAATGAAAAAAGGTAGTTTATGAGAGGTCATGAAGATTTTTCTCATACATTGTTGTTGCAGATAGTGGCCATTCATTGCAGCAGTTAGTGAAGTTTCTTATCGCTTAATGATACTTCTGCACAGGAGCAAGAGAACAAAGCAATAGAGATGATTTGCATTTTTTGTAAGGAAAATACCTGTAAAGCACTATAAATTTTAATGGAAAAAGCTGTGTAATTATTAAATAATCATTGCATTTTAGCAAACATCGAGATCTCTGTGAAATGCAGAGAAACTGTAGAATGAAACTTCCCGATTCTTTTTGTGGAGAGACAGAAACCGTAAGCACTATAAATAATTTTTTTGAAAGAACCATTTAGTGCTCAACCATCAACTTGTGTGACACAACTTTAGAACTCGCTCCAAAGGGGAATATTCCCAAACATAGGCATTTCCCAGGAGAAAAAAAAGGCTAAAGAGCAGTAGAGCCAAGAAAGATCTAACAAAAACTACAGTAGCGTGGGCTCTTTATAATAACATAGAATCTTTTTCTAAGTGGGCAGTAGATCACAGAGCACCAAGAAACACTGATGAAATACAGAGGAGTTCTGTCTCATACTTCAGTTGAAATGTATCACAACAAGTCTTAATTACTGCATGGGCATCTCTAGTATGCAATTCAAGCAAGCAGAGTCTTTTGCCAAAGATACTTTAAGCTATGTATTGAATGTAGTACAAATAAGTTTTACCTGTGAACTTCTTTACATTGTTCTTGTGAGTTACGACATCTCAGCGAGCAGCTCTGCCTCGATGAGTTACTGTAAAATGGGTATGTGCTCTGATAAGCAAGACACAAAAATTTTTCTGATGTGCTTCATGTGGCTGGAGTTCTGTTTGAACAACAGGACATCAACATTTTCCTTCTCTCAGTCCTTTGAGAGCCTGTGAAAATGTTTGCCAGGCAGTATGGCAGTACCTCCAAGCATTTTCAATGGCAACCCATCATTTTGACATTTTCAGCTAATATGTAGGTCTGGAAACTGTGGACATAAACCAGTACTTTGGCCAGTGCAAAAAAAAAAGCTGTAGTTAAATCTGCTCCACTGTGATTTGTCTCCTGGTATTTCCTTAGTGTTCCTTATGTGATGTGATGCATTTTGAAGAGGCTGAGATGGCACCAACCTTGAGAAGAGAGGGTAGAACATAGTTCAGTAGTTTATTAGTCAGGTCCATTCAGTTCATGGGCAAGGAACTTAATGTAACTATTCCACAATTAATTACCTTGCGATTATCAGGAGCTGAATGAAAACCAGAGCACTCCAAAGAAGGAGAAGCAGGAGTGGCTCTCCAAGCAGAAGGAGAACATCCAGCATTTCCAGGCAGAGGAAGAGGCTAACTTACTGAGGCGTCAGAGGCAGTACTTGGAGCTGGAGTGCCGCCGCTTCAAGAGACGGATGCTCCTGGGCCGCCATAACCTGGAGCAGGACCTGGTTCGGGAGGTAAGGGAACAGCCAGAGTGAGACCTGGATGCACCCGTGTGAAATGCATCTCACTGGAACACCTGCAATCCAGCTCAGATCCAACAAAAGCGTTCGTTATCATATCCAAAGTGTTTTGCAAGAACAATGGTTTGATGCTTTGCAGTGCCATCTGGTAATTCCTGTGGCATCCAGTGGAAAGATTAATGCCCTATTGCAGGAGAATTGTTAGGTCCAAAAAGTCATCAGACACAACAGTTAACAGAAAATGCTTACTGTGAATCTTGTTGAGCATCTAGAACAGGAAGAAGAAAAGTGAAATGAGGAAGGAAAAATTACCGGTGGCATTGCTGTCTGCTGCTGATAAGACCAAGAAACTCTGTGGTCTGTCCTTAAACGCCTTGGGAAGAGAGAAATGCCCTTGCAAACAAAGTGAAACGTCACTTTGCGAACGGAAATCCAAGTAAGTACAAAGAACCTAATAATTCCCTCTGTCCTCCCGTTAGGAGCTGAACAAAAGGCAGACCCAGAAGGACCTGGAGCACGCCATGCTGCTGCGTCAGCACGAGTCCATGCAGGAGCTGGAGTTCCGCCATCTCAGCACCATCCAGAAGATGCGCTGCGAGCTGATCCGGCTCCAGCACCAGACCGAGCTCACCAACCAGCTGGAGTACAACAAGCGCCGGGAGCGGGAGCTGCGGCGCAAGCACGTCATGGAGGTCCGGCAGCAGCCCAAGAGCTTGAAGGTACTAAGTGGTGTAGGAGCTCTGAAGGTACTAAGTGGTGTAGGAACACTGAAGGTACTTAAGTGGTGTAGGAACTCTGAAGGTACTAAGTGGTGTAGGAACTCTGAAGGTACTAAGTGGTGTAGGAGCTCCGGGTGCGAGCTGGTGGTGGTGGTGGAAAAGCGGTCCATGGAAAAGTGGTGCGTTACAGCCTGTCTGCAGTGCAGGCAGGGCCAAGGTGATTTGAAGCTCGTTAGCTTGAAGAGCACCGTAGTGGTGATCAGGGTTGCAGGGTACTGCAGGCAGGCCACAGCAGCACTAGTCCCTCCTTTTCTTTGAAAAGCTGTTCTCAGCAATGTCCCTTCTTTTTTGGGGTAGTTTAAAATGCATTTAATGTTTGCAGTATGCTTTTTTTCCCCCTCCTACACCATTTTCGGATCCTTCTCTCCCCCATATACAAAAATAAAACCTGTATTTCTGTAATGAAGCAGCGTCATTTAAAAACAAAACCTAAAAGCTTTTTGTTGCTGTGTGCATCAAAATGAACTGCACCCTCAGTCTTGGCTAGGTCACCTGGTTAGTGTTTTTATATTAAAGCTGGCGTGGTGGCAGGTGGGGAGGGGGGAAGAGAGAGACACCAGCCAAATGCAGTGTCCTCAGGGAGCTCCTGGCACTGACCTTTGCTGTGTGTCTCTCCTGGGTTTCTCGTGCTGCCCTTGTAGCTGTGGTGGCTGACCAGAACTATGGGGCCTCTGTAATTGAGGCTTTTAGTGTTTTCGTTTAAGCCTTCACTTCATCCAAAGAAGTCCAGTGGTTTATTCTGAAGTGTCTGAGAAGGGAGTATAAGGCCTTTCACAAAGCTGCCTGGTACATTTCCTTTGAGGAGGCAGACTTCTTCTCTCCACCCAGTGTTCAGCTGTGCCAGTAACAAAATGAGTGTATGGCATACTGAGCATGGGGTTTCTTTGTTGTTCTACATCTTTCCTCTTCATATTTTCCATCTGACTTAGTTTTCACCACCTGCAAGTTATCTTCTTACAGTGAAAATAACCAACTTGAAAACACAGCTTCAGAAGAGAAAAAATTATACCTGATTTGTCAATATTAGAATAATATTAAATAGTGAAAACCTGGCTTGTGAGAACAAGGGACCATCTGATCACTGTTGAGAATCTCCAAGGATATAGTGTATAAATAGCTGATGACTTCACAGGGAAGCTGTGCTGCACTCTGAGCTGAGTAAAACTGAAGCAGCTGTATTAGGTTGATCCTTCTGAGATTAGCATGAATGAGTTCTGCCTCCCCAAGGTGATGTGGTGCAAACCCGAGTGGACAAGCATGTCCGTTCTTCTTCCCTGGCTGCAGTGGGGACAGCAGGATCTGTGGTACCTGTGTGCTGCAGGGGCTTGGCTGCCCTCTCACCTCTGCAGACTCTCCAACCCCTTCCCTTTTCCAGGGAGGACGGGGCTGGAGCGTTTTGCAGGGAGCATGGAAAGCTTGCACTTTGCTTTGCATGGCTGTTCTGTGATTAGTGAAGGATTTCAGGCTTGAGCTGTCAATCCTGCACCTTTGCGTACACGCAGTGCTAACAACGAAGCCCGTGGACAACCGTTGGGTTTGTAGCACAATCCCCTCTTTATCGAGGCTGTTCTTTAGCATTAACTCCTTCTCCTGCTTCTGACTAATGCAGGCAAGTATTCTTAATTGAATAGATAATTTGACCATTTGTTCAGTTTCTCTCTCCAGCAACGTTTTCCCTCAAGGGCACATTTCAGGCTTTCCCTTTGTTATTCAGTGAGGTCCTTTGTCCTGGAAGCAGGTTTTTAACGGTCAGTGTCTGTTCTATGACAGCACCAGAAGGACCCATAACTAGAATTCACCCTTCAGTGAAAACGGCTGTTATTATTTTGAGTGTGTTAATTGTGATGCAAATACCTTCTTGCTGGTATTTCACAATACTAGGTCAAAATGATCTTGTCAGAAGTCTGACTGGAAATCTTACCCCTCCCTTCTGTTTCCTGTTGTTAAAACCTTTGGATTGTAAGCCTGTAAACAGAGTCTGGTGTCCAAGCAAGACTTCACAGAAAATGAGGACAAAATAGGTTGATAGTGTTTTGCTGTGACCAGGTCCCTGATGGGAATGTGTAACCTGCTGACACTTCCCTTAAGGGCAGTGAGAAACAACCTTAAAGGTTTCCTGGAAGGAAATAACTTTCTGTGAAATTTAGAAAGGTTAAAAGGGATGCATTCCTCTTCATGATACATGTTTTGATTTGAATGAAACCCATCTTTGTCTTGTTCTCTGCATCAGGTTAGCAAACTGTTTTTGTTGTTTTATGCAGCCAAGTGTGCTTGGGCTGGGTGTGTTGTTTGATCCCACTGCAGCTTTTGAGGTGGCTGCAAGTGCTGTGCTTATCACCTGCCCTGCTGAGCCCTGGGTTCGTGCCAGGAGCAGGCAGTGGAGGGGCTGATGTGGCCATGCACAAATATCTGCCTCACTGGTTCAGATCCCAGAGCTCTTCCAACTTACTCGAACAAGAATCTGGTCCTGTGCTGTTTGTGCCTCTAGTGCTTCAGTATTTGGCATGGTACCTAACAGTGGGAAGGCCCTCATGTCTGATTTTAGTGATTTGTGTTTATTTATTTATTTATTCATACCATGGTGAACTTGACCATCTGTCAGTTAACCATCATCACTCATCACTTCTGGGTTTTGCTTTGTTAAAAGTATTCCTGCCAGCCATCCCATAGAAAGATACAGAGAACTCCAGAACACCCTCCTTTTTAGTATCTTGAAACACTTACTAGCTGTTAAACTTCACTAGCTGCTCTGAAGGCAGGTAAAAGGAAAAAAAAAATTAATTTCTTCAAGGTCGTACAGCAAAATCAGATCCCAATACCTTTTCCAGGATTGGTGTTTCCCAACCCTGAGTGCAATCACAGCTATGTCTCTAAACAATAGAGAGATGCTAGGAAGTGTAAAGGGAGGAAAACTCCATCTCCAGTAAGCCTCCAGTGGGACTGGGGAATTGTTTTGTTTGCTAGACCAGCACAATACTACTGTTTTGTGGTGTACATTTTAAAGCATCTACTATTTTTTTGGTTTCTCTATGAAAAACAGGCTCATAATATCAAGGGTTAGAATACATCTTATATTCATCAAACCCTCAATGGAAAAAGCATTGCTCTTTTTTCCTGTCCTTTTTCATGCACCAGATCTGCTTCTTTTCATAACATTAAGTGCTGTTCATATATATGTACCATACAAGCACAGTCGTGTAAGTATGGCTTTTGGTGCTAATAAATATTAGTCCTGTCCCTCAAGAACTTTTCTTGAAAAGCAACACCCAGGACTGGATCCAGTCCAGTGACAAATGTGAGGCTCTTTGTGCAGAGACAGCTGTATTTAGGCTGGAGCTTTGTTATAAAAGTGTCTGTATTGTAATTGTTTTGCACAGTAGCAGTGTCAAAGCAGCTGCAGCAATAGTCATTGCCTCTTGTGTATTTTGCTTCCCTCCTTGCACTGTAGATGTTAATATACATTTGTGGATTCTTGAACTCATATCCTTAATGTAATCCTAAATATCCATTTGAATGGATATTTCGCTCATTTGAAACATGCTGGTTTTTTCTTTGTGTCCCCTCCATCTTTCCAGTCAAAAGAACTACAGATAAAGAAGCAGTTTCAGGATACATGCAAGATCCAAACCAGACAGTACAAAGCACTGAGAAACCATCTGCTGGAGACCACGCCAAAGAGTGAACATAAAGCTGTCCTCAAACGGCTCAAGGAGGAGCAGACCCGGAAGCTGGCTATCCTGGCTGAGCAGTATGATCACAGCATTAATGAAATGCTCTCTACACAAGCTGTGAGTCGCCTCCGAGGGACCCAGGGTTCCTCAGCCAAAGAGGGATGTTTGCATTTTAACCGCTCTGTATCCTGACAGCAGGCTTTCTGCTTCCTTGCTGCACACGCCATTCCCTGCACAGTCCTTCCTCTGTGTTCAGAAAGCAGAGTTCAAACGCAGAGGAAAGACCTACCACCCCCTCCAGGCAGGCTGAAGCTGAAGCTGCTGTTGCAGAGATGCAAAGTGATGCATCTGTGTGGCCAGAGGACTGCTTTTGCATGAAATGTGGCAACATAAACATCCCTGTTAGAGCATCATTAAGTAGTGTGCAACTGGCTGTCTTAACTCATTTAGGTTTTGATTTGTTGATGATACCAACCAAAGCATGTGCCACTCGTGGAAGATGCTCATTGAGTCATGGAGGAGTCCATGAGGTCAAAGTCTTGTGAAAGTTCTGTGATTCCTTCTCTAAGGGATTCCTTCTTTAAGGAATGACCACATGAGCAATGCTTCGAGTCCTTGCTACAGCTAAATGTGCACTTTTCTTTGCAATTCTTGCATATTGCATCCTGCTCACATCACTTTGTACACAAATTTAACGCTGTGAGGCAGGGTAGCTGGCTTCATTTATGATGGGAAGGTTAAAAGTTCAGTATCATATTGCTTTTAGGTTTATTTCATTATATCCTTGTGCCCAAAGTCCTGCATTGGCAGGGCTATGGACTTAAGTCTCCTGGGGTAGAGGTAATTGGTTAATCCAGTTGAACAGAGCAAGAGAGCTTCTCTTTGCCTCTAGCAAAAGGAGAGCTGAGGATGTTTGCACCTCCAGCAGTCTGGTCTCTGCAGTGTGGATCGTGGTTCCTGAGGCGCCACTGCTCATCAGCATCACTTGCATCAGTGCTGTGGGCTCACTGTCACCAGTCTTTGTCACTGTAGGTCCTCTGTTCAGCGAAGCGAAGTACAATAGAGACCAATTGTATTGCTAAGAAAACAATGTCCCAACCCATTCTCCCCCTCCCCGCCGTCCTCCCCTGGAGTGTCAGCAGTGGTTACCCCATGGTGAAACGTCTCTATTGTCTGTCTTTCCCAGCTGCGTTTGGATGAGGCACAGGAAGCAGAGTGCCAGGTTTTGAAGATGCAGCTGCAGCAAGAATTGGAGCTGCTGAACGCATATCAGAGTAAAATCAAGATGCAGGCAGAAGCCCAGCATGATCGGGAGCTGCGTGATCTTGAGCAGAGGGTGTCCCTCCGCCGGGCCCTCCTGGAGCAGAAGGTAAAGTGGGCATGTGAGCATCCTTAGCACACTCCATGTTTCAGATCTTAAATTCCACTTATCAGTGAAAGAGAAACCGCTCTTACTTTGCTGTATATAGTAACACAGATCGTTTGGGTATTTGTCTCTCTGGGGTTGAAAGCTCAGTGACACATAGACTAAACTTTCTGCCAGCTCAGCCCTCCTGTGTGAGCAGCTTCTGGCTGGGATAGAGCTGCCTGAAGTGTGCCAGAGGGAGTTGTGCCTCCCTGGGCAGAAGGGAAAGAGAACTGTTCTCTCTGTCTCTGAGCTGGAGATTGGCTTCCCTGGCCCATCAGGGAGCAGACAGTAACAACCTAAAGCTGGGAGTTGCAGTTTCCCTATGAAATTATGTGTCTTAGGAGCAAACTGAAGTAACCAAAGCCACAGGCATGGGGCACCTGCTGCTCCCCAGATCTCAGCTTGTATTTGGCTGCATGTATTTAGGTGCTCCTTGTTGAAATTTGCTTTTCCATGCAGTGCCAGACGTGTGTAAAAATGCGAGTGGCCTACACAGACCAAAGGGAAGGGAAATGCACCAAAAACTGGTGGAAGGAATAGAATGTCAGCCTTCCTCCTGCATTTGTTTTCCCCTTGGACTTGCTCTGTAGGTGTCACGCATTGCCATTCACACAACAGTTCCCAACTTTGTCCATCAGCAAGTATTAAATTAGGGCGATTACTCTGTGGCCTCGAGGTTCTTTACACTGAAATTCTTCCAGGGGCTCACGGATGGATGCTGGGATAGTCCACAGAGCACTGCTCCACCCCATGGCCAGCCGAGGGAGCAGCCCCAAGGAGGCAGCACAGTCCTGTCAGGCTTTGGTCTTCTGCAAGGAAACAGCTGCTCTCAGAAAATAGGCGAATTTGGGAAAGCAGAGTTCCTGTGTGTCACTCGTGTGCAATAGCTGGCTTTAGACACCACTGCTGGTTATTTTGGTCCCAGCTCCCATCACAGCCTGGCACGAGTATGGATTTTTCTGGAGGTGCATTGCCCTCTGGTGGCATGAGCTGCTCGGGGAGGAAGTGCCACAGTGAGCCAGTGCTCCCTGCTCTGTGGGAGCAGCATATGTTGCAGACAGTGTTAGAAGCTGCAGTGAGGCCAGTGACTCAAAGAAACCCTCATCAACCAATAATGATGTTGTAGAAATCTTTCATTGTGTACCAGGATTGAAGTCTCTGTGCATGGAAAACCCCTGTGGAGGATTTGGCATCAGTAATAGGAATCAGGAATAGGAAGCTTAGCAATACTACTTCACAGAGAGGAAAAACAGACACAAGTATCACCTAGCATAATTTTCTATGTGTTTGTGTCCCTATATTGCCTTAAAATAGCAAAAAAACGGATGGTGCTTCAGCTTTCATAGGTTCCTGTGGTAATACGTGCAGTCTTGGCACATGAAAATCACAAGTCATGCACCAGCAATGAGACCTTGGTGGGGTTCCAGTCACTTGGCAGCAACTCAAGGGCAAACATGGGTACAGAGGCAGACACATCATTCTTTTGCAGGGGTGTTTTTTGGGAGGAGAGGTGATGGTCTGTTTTTGTAAGAGCTAAGAGTTGCGAGTGTTCTGGTGTGGGTCCCTCAGCGATGTCACCTGGTGTTTGCTGGCATGTGCTAACTGAAGCTGGCAGCCAGAGAAAGGGCAGGTATGTGCACAGGATGAATGTCTGCATTTATATGCACAAATAAATGTGTAGCCTGTGGCAAAGTCAGTCCCTGGTGTTCAATAATAAACCAGATTCCAGACGTTAGTGTGTGCAAAGAAATCTGCTTCCTTTTCAGCAGGCTGCTCTTTATTTTTGGTGGTGCCCATCACCATAACTCACCAGAACATGTGTGTCATGTCCAGCCCTGGAGTAAGGAGGGAGTAGCCAAGCCCCATTGATGTGAAATGTTGTTTATATTGCACCAGCAATGAGCATATCCCAAGAGTGTCTTTAACAGAGTTCAGATTTAGTCATTTCCTTCCCACATGCCTCAGACACTTCATTTTCAGAGTGGTTTGAGTGATGTCACTTTAACACAGTGTCAGGCCTTTCAGTGAAGTTCAGTTGCACCAGGTCTTGTGTGTTACACTGTCACTGAGACTGAAAACACTGACATGCTGAAGACATTGAAAAAGGAGGCTTCTCCTTAGCAGGACAGGAAAAAAACAAGCAGAGCATTTTAAAGAGCTAATGTTAGAGAAGACACCTTCTTTCCTCTGCTGCCTTTGTGGCTTTCAGCAGGAATAGTGAGCAGGGCTGCAGAGTCTGTCACTCACCTAGAGTAACACGAAAGTGGAGAAGGAGTTTCTGAAAGCCCCAAATGGCTCAGGAGATGACTCATGCTGGAGCAGATTGTTTCCTAAATTCCAGATGAAATTGCTTTGCATATTCCCTGACTCAGGCAAGAGAATGCTTACAAGTACAAGGCTCTGCCCGGTGCCTTCAGCACAGAACAAGATAACACCTCTTGGCCATGTTGCTGCTGACAGCAGGGAGATGCCAGTGAGCTGTGCTAAAAGTCTTGGCTCCTGCTTTTTCCCCATTTGGTCTTTTTCACTGAGGCCAAAAGTAGCTTTTTCAGTGCTGGCAAGAAGATAATGGATTTTGGTTCTCCACCTGACTGCAAAGATTTCAATAAGAAAGGCTTTCATTGCTGTCTGATGGGTGTCAGGAGGCCGTAGTCCTGTGTTTTCAGTACTTAGAGTGCTGATTCCAGTGCCCCTACCAAAGTAATCTTGGAAACCAATTTGGAACAGTGTTACAGGGGAGAAATTGGAGTTGCCAGCTTGCATATCATCCAGCTAATAATCTGCCACACCACTCAAACAGCACTGCCTATGTCCTTCAGCTACACACCCCGGAGAAAGTATCAGGGCAGTGAAATATGAGAAAACCAAATTAGGAAAGGAGGTGATAAATACATGAGCTAAGAAAATCTGGCCCGTGAACGTTAGAGAGGAAGCTGAATGTGGGCTTGTGCATTGAATCCTGCAGAAAACAGCAGTCATCATCATAATCATCATCAGATTCAGCTACAAACAGTGAAGGTCACCACGAGCTGTGTTGGCAGGCTGCACCTGAAGGTGCTTTCCCAGTAGGCTTCTATAGAAGCTGTAGACTTTGCTGCATCTTAAAAGATTAATCTACGTCAAGCTGTTGGTATCAGTGCAAACTTTGGATTCGCATCCCTCAAATTTGTGTATTCACCAGGGAACAGGGACCAACACCCTCCAATTGGTGTTCACCATGCTTTGGCCTGTGAGGGTCTGTGAGACTTAACCCTTAAAAAATTGACCCTTTTGTCTTCAGAACGGACTGCGTGTCCATGGACATCTGATCTAGAGCCAGTTTCCTGCACAAACACAGGGAGAAGGTCCCTCAGTAGCTGTTACAGGTCCTGCAGGGGCTGTGCCTGTCCTGCTGCTACAGACTGTCTCTCTTTTTCCTTCCTAGATTGAGGAGGAGATGCTGGCGTTGCAGAACGAGCGCACGGAGCGGATACGAAGCCTGCTGGAGCGTCAAGCTCGCGAGATCGAAGCCTTTGACTCAGAAAGCATGAGGCTAGGTTTTAGTAATATGGTTCTTTCTAATCTCTCCCCCGAGGCGTTCAGCCACAGCTACCCGGGAGCTTCTGGCTGGTCCCACAATCCTACTGGGGGTGCAGGACCTCACTGGGGTCATCCCATGGGTGGCCCACCGCAAGCTTGGGGCCATCCAATGCAAGGTGGACCCCAGCCATGGGGTCACCCCTCGGGGCCCATGCAGGGGGTACCTCGAAGTAGTGCTATAGGGGTCCGCAACAGCCCCCAGGCTCTGAGGCGGACAGCTTCTGGGGGACGGACGGAGCAGGGCATGAGCAGGAGCACAAGTGTTACTTCACAAATATCCAATGGTTCACACATGTCTTATACATAACTTAAACAATAACTGAGGGTGGCAATTCCACTGGAGCTGTCTGCCAACAGAAACTGCCTACAGACACCAGCCCAGCAGCCTCCTCAGTGCGGTGCTGACGTGTGGAAGCTGGGTGCACATGGAATATTGTATTCATTTTGTAAAGCATTACGTTTTGTGTTTACTAACTGGGATGTCATAGTATTTGGCTGCAGGGTTTGGGGGGGTGGTTTTTGGTTTTTTGTTTCGTTGTTGGTTTTTTGGTTTGTTTTTTTTTTTTTTTACTTTTTGGAGGGGTCTTGGGAGGGCGTCTGAGAAATATATGCAATTAGTCAGAAGAGTTGGCTGGTGGTCATCACACTGACAGGACAGAAGGGCCTCAGACTGCCCTCATCATGCCATCCATGTAGGAAGTCTGAGGGAGAATGGAGACCTCCTCCCATGTCCATAAATTTCGATCTGCCACCCTGCAAAAACCAGGCGAGCTGCCTTTAAACCAACATCCAGGGGAGGAACAGCTGGATCTTCTGTTCCATTTTTATTTGTCATTAAATTGGATAAATTTCTAGGGTATTGCCTCTGCCAAGAGGCGTTTTCAAAGAGTTGTAGGTGAGGAAGAAGGTGAGAAGAGAGGCCAAGAGACACCAGGGCTCAACAGGGCCCTTCTACCCAAGTGCCCGCTCCGTGTCATGTAAGAAGTGACGTTCTCTCAGAAGGCACTGGTCAGCTTCCCGAGAACTCTGTAGGTAAACCTGTCTGGAGGGAACAGGCTAGGAATGTTTGAAATTGTCTATCTGCTTTGGCACTCCCTGACTGTGCTGCTGGTAGCTCAGATGAGGTTGGGCAGAGGAGCGTAAGTAATGCACTTGTACAGCTAATACTGTGACATCTCATTTTAGCTAAGCATCAGAAAAATTCTTGGAGCCCAGCGTAGTCCTTTTTTGCTCCATTCAGAAATGTTTAGACTTTCAGCCAATCAGTCTCAAATGCCAGAGGTGTTTTGAAGGATGCCATAGTCACAAAATGCCATTGATCGGGTTTTTCATTATTACACTACATCCACCAATTTATTACCTTTTTGGCTTGTTGCAATTTCCTGTTTACATGTAGCGTGTAGCCAACTGTTGAAATGTTTAGTTGCCATGGTGTACCAGGAGGAGCTGAGCCAATGACTCTTTCCCAGCTGATGACTAACCCACATCACCACTGTAGATCTTGCTGCATGTGAGGCTCCTTTTTTATTATTTTCATTGCTGCAATACTTCACAACTTTTACAGTCCCTTGAGATGCTGTGATATTTTGGCAGCGTATCACACCGTGTGAGAAGGCACTACTTCCAGAGGGCTCATTGGAGCTGCTGTACTACTGAAAGGAAGCAAAGGAGGTTGTGAAATCCATACAGTGATAAGGGGTCAGGGAGTCTCATAACTGAATGACTTTGTGGCATTGTGTCATCCCTTAGTGCTGGGAACCAGAGATGCCCCCATGCTCTCGTGCCAGTGCCAGGACGGTCTGGGTCAGCCAGGACTGTGGGAAGAGCAGGTAGATGAAGTTTGGTTTGAGGCAAAGATTTCTGTCTTGGGGACTGACCAGCCAGGGTTCTTTGTAAATGTTTTTTCCTTGCACACTAATCATCTTGAAGAAAACACTAGCTGCTAACTCTAGGATTTGCCTTTAATATGTTTATAGGGCTCAAAAGCGAGGTTTTCCGAATGTGTTTGTCCACGTGACATATTTATATAGTAAATAGTGTCTCGCTGCTGTTCAGTACTCGACAGGGCGGCGTTCTTTCGTTAGCTAAATTAACATCCACTCCCAATCCTTAACTCTCTGCCAGTGTCTGGTGAATCCAGCTGGGATTTCTAGCATCTTGACGTAGTGTATCGCTCTAACTGAAGATGGAAACTCCACCAAAATACATTTGAGCAGCCCCTTAGTAAGGAGTTTTGTAGTACTGACAGTTGACAGAAGCCTGGGATGAGGCGTGGGTCCCATGGAGGTGCCTCTGGATGCTCCCGGGGGCAAGTGGTGACTGTGAATTGTCCTGTCTTTCCCTCTGCTATGTTTTTATGTGGAATTGGATGTTTTGGGGTCATTCTTTTGCATTGCAGTGTTGTTGAAATGCAGCGAAACTCATTTAGGAAAGGTACCTGTGTTTTCCTAGGTTTGGAAGGAGAGATAAAACCAAAACGAAAGGCCAAAACTGTATTGGGGTTCACCATGTGAGTGTGAAGGGTGTGCCCAAAGCATGGTGCTAACACAGCATTTTGAGTTCAGCTCCTCTATCCCAAACAGCAGCAGCTACAGTGGGGACAGGCTATACCTGCAAGTTCAGTGGGTTCATTCTTCTGCTTCTGTTATGGTTTGAATTTGGTCAAAGTCTCTGGCTTAAATTGAGCTACTTCAACAGAATTCTCTCAACACATCTCTTTGTGTAATGTCAAGCATGACTGAATGCTGAATCCAAATGATGGCTATCCCATATTGGCTTTTTTGTATTCAAAAAGAATTGTGTAGTAACCATTTTTACATGTATATCATGTGCAGACCTGGACTATTCCAACAAATTAATATTTTAATTAAAATAGTTTGCAAAAACTGATTCAGATCAACTGGTCTACATGTGTGTGTCCCTGTGTGTACGTGGGGGAAGAAAAACTGTCCCAAAACTGCCTGATCTCGAGAGGAAGCACCTCATTACACAGCTGTAGCCAGAGAAACTCAGGGTCAGGCTGTGCCTTGGAGATATTTGAGGAGGCCCTTGGTGTTGAGAATTTTAATGTATCTCAGGTTTATTTCTGAGATACATGAACAACTGTGCACTAGAGAGATGCAAACACTCTCCTGAATCAGTTTGCAAACTCTTATTTTTAAAAGTAAAGCATTTTTAAAAGTGAGGCAAATTGCTCCATGTTGTGCTCATTGCAGTCATGCCCTAACTTTGGTTTTAAAATTACTGTAATCTGTAAATTGTGGAAACTACTCCAGTACCTCAGCAAAGATGTTCTCACGCATCTCTTAACGTTCATATTTAACACTGGGGAACTCTTCTGTGTGGACTACTTTGCAAACTTTATTGAGGTATTTTCAAATCACCAGCTTGACCCCTGAAATCTCTTTTCTGTGGTTATTTTTCTCTCCCCTCTGCAAAGACCTGAAGTTCTGGTGTAGCTTAGCCCAGAGATGGAAAAAACAGAGTAGCCAGCATTTTTACCTCTTTCTGACTCGCATTTCCTTTGATTTTATTTAAAATCAGTGAAAGGGACCACATTTTCCTTGTTCTCCATGGTCCCAGGGAGCCAGCAGCCACCTCTCCCTTCCATGTTGAACGTTGCGTGCTTTCTTCCCTGGATGCAGCACTGAAATGGAGGCCACAGCTCTGTTTCACCTGCATTCCCTCCAAGCTTCAAAGAGGTCGAACAACTAAATACGTGGTGTGATACCAAACCTTCCACAGAAAATTTCCCTGCAGCCATTACTTGCCTGGCTTGGGGCCAGGCTGGCATCGCTCTGTGTCCCACCCAGCCCTCCCGCTCCGGAAGAACGTGCGCTGCACACTCGCTGTGACCTGCACGGGGGTGCAGCCAGGGCCATCCTGGGGCCGTGCTCTTGTTTAACCCCCCAGGACCCCTCGCCTCCAGGCTCCCAGCCCCTCCACCCTGCTTACGTGCCATTTCTTGAGAGGCAATAAATCCTATCGTACCACTGTCTACCATTACTCTGTTGAATACGCACATCTCTCTGGATATATATATGGTATCTCATTTGTATATATTTATATACTCTGTATGTACGTGTGTGTGGGTATAGGTGCACACACACCTCATGCTGTGCATTTCTGTCAGGGCACTTCAGTTCTGCTGTTCTTTAGCGCTCCTGTTAGTGAGCAAAAGCAACCCCTCAGCAGGGCTCTCGGGGCGAGGGCACGGACGTGGCACAGGCTGTGCTAGGGCTGAACCCTCGCTGAAGTGCAGCCCTGCTAATTGCAGCTTGCTTTTTCTGGGGCACGAGAGGGTAGGTAGCTGCTATGGGTGTGCTGTGAAGGAGAGGAGGGAGCTCCCTGAGGGTACCAGAAAGTCAGAAGGCAGCAGAGAAGAAAACAAGATGGTTTAGCAATAGACAAGCAGTGGAGGCAATGTAGGGATCTGCTGGGGAGGCGGCGAGTGGGCCGGTGAAGTGCTCAGCAGGCTGAGCTCAGAGTCCCCAGCTGCGTCTCGCCACGAAAGATCACAAGCCCGGCACGGTCTTGGCTCGCTGCACCGGCACTGGCTTTTGGCATTCCTGAGGTGGAGCCGCCGCTAGCTCTGGTCACTGACTGCCTTGGCGTGTGTCTGATACCTGGAGGTTCTTAGGTGGTGTGGAGGGGCTAAAGAGAAGCTAAATTGGAAGATTTAAAGTACACGTGTGTGTACGGTCTATACATACATATATACACACAGAGATGCTCTTGGTCCATTCTTTATTCTACTTAGGCCCGTGTGCTTTGTCACTCAAGTCCTCTCCTGGGTGCTTGCTCTGCAGTTCTAGTAAATCTTGCCCTGGTCTTTCTCATAGTAGAGGGGTGAGTGCCATGCTGGACACCACCAGCTCCTCAAGCTGTGAAGACCCTTCTCACCTTCTCCTTTGTCCTCTCCAGACCCCATCTTAGGGAGGCATCTGTCAGTTCAGGGGATGAGCGGTTCTCACCTGTGTCAGGTCACACACATTTCCCCCAAGGACACCTGCCAGCTCAGCAGAATGCCAAACCTGAGCTCTCTTTGTGCTACCAGAGAATTTGGAGGCAGTTTTCCCCCTGTCCCTTTTGGAAGGTCTCTTGCAAGTTTTTTTGGAGAGACTCAGATTAGGTTGGGTCATTCTTACCCTTTCCCAAGGAGTAGTGTTGTCTTTAGCTGTGCTCCTGCCTGTGGGATGTTCCCACCCCAGTGCTGGGCGTGCTGGAGCCACGTGCCAAGGACAGAGGAGCAGTGGATACCCAGGCAGGGATGCTGGTCACTGTCCCTCTGCTGTGGTTGTTTGAGTTTGCACTTTCACGAATCGATTGAGCCGGAGTCTTTTGAGAAATACACGTGAGGCGCTTTGGAGGGTTGGGGGTTGCTGTTTACAGCCAGAAAATAAGAAAACCTGTTAGATCTAGTGGTTTTAGTAAACATCACCCCACCAGGGAGCGGTGGCAGCAGATAACCCGCGTTCCTGTTGTGCAATGAGGTTCGGCCAACTGGGGCCGTGATGCTGCCTGCTGCATCCCTGCCCCCTTCTCCGGGGGAAGGAGAGCCCTCTGTCAGCTCGAGAGGGACTTAGTAAATCGGATTTGCCGGCAAACAAGCACCTTAACCACTGAGCTGTGGGTCTCGATACTTGCACTTCACCTGAAGGCTCCCTGGGGGGGAGAAGGCAGTTTGGTACGTGACCATTGGCTCTGCACCTGCCTGGCATCCTCAAAACATCCTAAAGCCATGTCCTAGGGAAAACAGACCCTAATATCAGCTCCCACTCTCCTTGCTTTCTCTGAGTGCACACAGTGAGACCAGGCACCAGGAGGGCCGAGCGTTGCCCCCACGGATGTGAACAAACCCGGGGGGAA
>VZRO01006231.1:0-14276 GCA_013397915.1 Daphoenositta chrysoptera
CACCTGGCAAGGTCTCCAACATTCCCTGTGTTCACCCTAGGGGAGCCAGGGAGTGAAGAGGCTCCTCCGGGGAATCTACATGGCATTTTATTGCTTTTTTTGGATGAAGTTCTCTTTTTCTGGTTCCATGCAAAAGATCCTTTCCTTTAAGCTCATGCCTTCAGCCTGCTGGAGGTGGATACAGTTTCCCATTTATCTTGGCTTTTTGTCTGGTGGCTGCTTCTGTTCCTCCAGGAAAAAGACAGTCCAGGAAGCAAGGGAAAAATCATTCCAGTTTTTCCCTGTATCTTAAGCAGCTGGCAATATTTTCCTATAAATCATCTATGACCCCTGGATGCAGGAAAACACAGCAGGAGGAGATGGATGTTCCCTTGCTGTATGAGCAGTGCTGAGCCAGGGCAGATGCCACAGGCAAAGAAATTCCCAACTGAGTTGTTGTACCATGAAAAAAGCACCAAGCCCTGGAGTAAATCCCTCCAGTCCTGCCTCAGGGGCGAGAGCAGAACCCTGTGATGCTCAGAGCATCCACGTGGACACGTGGTGGGAACAGAGGGAGAAGAGGGGCAGGGGCTGGGGGGTGGCAGCTCCTCCTGGACTGATCCACTGTGGTCCCCATTTCCCTGTGCTCTGAAGGGCTGTGGTAGACGACCTGGAAGGAAGGAGGATGACCCAATCACAGTCTAGGCAAAATGAAGGTGGCACTGCTCAAACAAGCACGGATCAGTGCTGAGGTGAGGGGAGCTGGGTCTGGTGCAGCACCCTGCAACACTCCTCACTCACCTCAGGGCACTGTGGCTATGTCAGCGAGGGACTGGGGAGACAGTCAGATGGAAAATAATCATGGATTAATAAATAGCACAATCATTCTGAGGCCTGGGAGATACTGGACATCAGGAGCTGCCCCAAGCAGGAGATGGTGCTGGGCCTGGCTGTCCTCACCTCTGGCATGGGGTGCAGAAGAGCAAATGCCACTGTGCTGCAGCTCAGCTTCTCCCCAGGGCAGCTCTGCAGCCTCCCAGGCACCTGCAGAGCCCAAACACAGATGGCTCAAGGCCCCTGCTGGGGCTCAGGGCAGGGGGAAAGGTGCCACAGCCCCGTGCCCCCAGCCCCTTCCAGCTCAGGACACTTGGTGCACGGCAGAACACCCTGGACACGCCCCAGCAGCCCCAGGATGCCCAACTTCAGCCACAGAGTTTTATTGGTTAGTAGGAGCTCACCACACCAGCAAGCCAGGAGAGGGGGATGGTACATGAATACAGATGTGGAGGAGTTACACAGAGATTTGTACAGCTTTTGTACAGAGGAAGAAAACGAATCAAATAACAAAATAGACATTAGCAGTCAAACCTTTTTTTTTTTTTTTTGTCTTTTTTTTTTATATCATACTAACAAAATCTGATAGCCAAAAAATGACTAAGCTACAAAATTGTAATACATACTGTATGGGTAAAAGGTTATCATCAATTTATACATCTAGTATTGTCTTTTTTCTGGTAACTTACAGGAGGCCTATAGGATCGTAGTGTATTAATAACTCCCTACAGATAGTGCTGAGCTGCTAAAGCTGCTGAATAACAGAGTACCGGAATTTTTGTTAAGACTTTTACAGTGTCATTTGCATCATTTTGTTTAATGAAACCCTCATGCATCTCTACTGCAAGCCAGAGGAGCTGCTGGTGGCTGGGGGGAGGCAGGAGCTGTAAGGCCTTGGCTGGCAGCTTGGCACCTGTCATTTCAGGAGCTGTAACACCCAGGCAGCTTGGTACCATCATTCCACAGGGCACCAGCATGGGAGAGCTTGCTCCAGCTCTCTGGATGCTGCAGGAGGGATAAAGCTGACATTCCCAAGCAAGACTGATTCTTTTCCCTCTGGTCTCGAGAGTTAAAGAAATCACTCAGTACTGAGTAGTCTCCATTCCAAAGGCTTTTGTTCCCACTGGATAAGGGCTCAGCTCTCAGCAGAAAAGCATCACTACCTGTCAGGGTAATGCCACTGGCTGTGGGGGCTGCTGCCACAGCCGGGGTGCTGGTCCTTTCCGTGGAGCCCAGGGCTCCAGCAGGATGTCACCTCCTGCTCCCCACCCTGCACCGCTGCCCTGGGGCACGACACTCAGGACCCAGCTCCAGATGGAAAACCAGCATGGCATTCCCAGGCTGGGAGAAAGGCTGGGGAGAGCTCAGCCCTCCCTTACCAGCTCTCGGGGATCAGGATAAGAGCAAGGCTGAAGCCAAAGGGGGAGTGAAGGCACAAACAGGAACCAGCCCGAATCAACAACAGGACAAGGGGGCATCAGCGCTCCTGCTACCACGTGCCCCTGGAAATCCCTCCCAAAGAACCAAGCCAGCAAGACCAAGTATCGTGAAGTACTTTATACACCACCACAACAGGCAAAAATAGCACTTTAACTTACAAATAAATAGATGGGCTGGGGAATCTCCTCCTTTCCTTCCCAAGTTTGTCCCTAGTGTGGTCTCTTTCCACCTCAGAGGGGCAGCCAGAGGCTCGTGCCCTGGGGAAGCCTGTGCTGATTTTGGAGAGGGAGGAAGTGAGTGAGTCCAAGCCCTCCTGGCCCCTTACACAGGGTTGAGCTGAAGCCCAGTTGAGCACACGACAGCATATCCTGTTGGTGTTGTGGCTGCTCCTATTTGGAAGCAGCTCCCATGGACCTGCACCCCAGTGGGTGGGGGGCTTCAGCCCTCAGCCCTGCAACACAGTGAGCACACAGAGCCAAGCAGTGCCACCAGCTCCTGGCTGATCCTCAGGGACCAGCACAGCCATTTACAGCCAGAGAACACCATCAACACTAACTCTGAACCTGCTCTGACACATCTGCTCCTGTTCTGCATTGTCTCCCAAGCTGAATGGGAAAAGCCTCAGTTCTGAGCTGCTCTCAGGGGATGGTCCTTGGGAAGAGGCAGGAGTCAGAGACTCTTGCAGCCTGACAACTGCAATCTGGTTAACAGAACCAAATACGTGGTCCCCATAACCACTCCCAGGGGATCCCACTCTGTACAGAGCCAAAGGGAGGTGGAAAATGCAGGTACCTCTGCTCTGCAGGTGAAGGCAGCTGGTCACAAGTCACTATAAGACCCATAAGGGAAAATAAGTTACAAACCAGAAAGGGGCCTCCCTCCTGCAGGTGCCCAGGAAGCCCTGGGAAGCCCACAGGATCTGCAGACATGACTTCAGAGACCATCCAGCCAACAGGAGCATTTTGGGAAACACCAACCCTAAATTCTTAAAAACAGCAGTGAGGTATTCACTGTTGAGGGCTGTAACAAACACTCCCTCTGGGACTTTCCAAAATCACTTAGAAGATGAATACTCAACCAGGAGGGTTTTGGAGACCACTCCTACAATCCCTTGGGAAACTCCCAGAGCTAGGCAGAGATGTGGCAATCTTCCTGGTGATTAGCAAAAACTGAAGAAACACTTCTACAAGGCAGGATGGAATCCTATGTGAATTATTTTCAGCCAGTTCAATCCCACCCTCTGCCTCCTGCTACCATGTGCCAGATTTCTGTGGTGATTTCTGACCTGCTTTACTTCCCTGAAGTCCCCTTCCTCTCCCATCCTCCTCTGAAGGACAGGAGATCACCAATTCTGCATCAAGTGAGAAGGTTCAATATTCAGCATCATCCTCCTCTTGGCAAAATTGCAGCCATGAAGTTCAGGTCTTTCCTAGGCTGCTTCTGGCTGCCCATCCTTCACGGAAGCCGGAGTCTGGCAACCCACTAGGAAAAACTGACACAACTTTGTGGGAAATCAGGGCAAAAAGCAATGGAGCTGATATGCCATCACGTTCATCTGCCAGGGGTCTGGCTCAGGTCTCCTCTCTCCTCTTGTCCTTTCACAGATGCCCCGTCATAGCACAAGAACTCACAAAGACTGGAGGAGCTGGGCACTAACTGGGAGATGCCTGGAAAAATATTGCTGTGACTGTTCCCTGTGGTACTGAACAGTGGACCTCTTTCACACCTTTCAGAGCATGTTGTCCCCTTCCTCTGCCCTAATATCACTTGGGAGCTGTGGTGCAAAGTTAGAGTACAGCCTTGGGAAGAAGGAACAAGATCCTCTGCTGGTACGGACACAAGAGCTGTGAGGGCTCCAGCCTTGCCTTGCCTCTGCTCCAAATACTCACACTCAGGTCATGCAGAGGATTGCTGAAGCCATCAACATCAGGCTCACAGCAGCACCTTCACCTCATCCATCCCTCGGAGCAGGGGATGGGCACACACTGAAGAGCCAAGGACAGCTCTGGAAAGCACCAGGCAATCCACAGTTGGCTGTTAAATTAAACAGGCAAGGAGGGAACCATTTGCCCAAGGCATCTGTCTGCCCCCAGCATGGAGCTCCAAGGCCAGCAATGCTGAGATCCAGCATCTCTGGAGTCCTGAGTTCAAAACAGACCTGATGAAGCCCCCAGGGGTGAGGGGGACCAAGCTGGACAGCTGGCTATGGCACAGGGCACCAGCAGCCTGCTCAGAGATCTCACTGCAGGAAGAAAGGCCAACTGCACCCAAGCAAGGTGGGCCTGACCCCAAACTCGGAGCCACCACAGCTTCTTCCCCAAATGGCAGGGGAGAAGAAACAAAATAAACATCCCTCTGAAACTGGATTATTTCCCACGACATTCTATAATACAAGAACTAAGTGCAGGCTCTGCTATAAAACAGCGATGTCTTCTGCAAAGGGAGGAGGGGAACACATCCCCACACCTCACCTCATCAGCCCAGCAAGTTTCACTCACTTGTGCAGGTCCTCAGGACACCGGGGTGGGTGAGAGGGAAGGGACAGACCCTGTGGGAAGGGTGCAGCCTACGGGCACATGCTCTGAACACCACAGGCAAATCCCTCTGCAGCTCCTGTGGGGGGACTGGGACCCGCTGACACTTCAGCCACAGGTCAGGGCAGCTGTCATCCAGACCACGTCAGCTGGTGGGACAAGGGCAGCTCAAACAATACAAATTCCACAGTCAAAACCAATACAAGTAAGAAACCAAACCCAGAGAGGTCTTTCTGCTCCCTCCTGGAACAATGGCTGTCTTGGAAAACTGGACTCTGGGATTGTCCTGATTACATCAGTTAGTACATTATAAACATTGTCCTGCTTTAAAGTGAAAATACTCTGTGTGGTCTTTTGGAGGTCCTAAAGCCAGATGTGGTGTTGTTTTTCCTGACTGTGCAGAGGAGCTGATACTGGCGTGAAATGATCCTTTTCACCTCTTCTCTATCAGAGCTTCTCCTAGAAGAAAACAGATCTTGTCAGGCAAAATGAGGACAAGCACAGAGGCTTTTTTTGGAAGAGGCGTGGAGTGGGATGCCCACTGCTTTGCCCAGTGCTGGTGGATGAAGTCTGCTGTGGGAGGCCAGGACAGCATGTCCCACAAATGCCACCCATATGAAGGGCCCAGCAGAGATCTGAGACTGAGCAGGTTCTTGCAGGGGCTGCCAGGAGAGTCCCACAGCACCCACCCAGGAGACTATGGGGAAACTCCCTTTGCACTGCACCTCGCTGTGCCCCTCACCACCACCTTCCCCAAGGCTTTTAGGGGTGTCTAGTGAGGTTCCCACCACACTTGGGAGCTGGAGTTGTGCAAAACCTCTTGCTTTTGCTGTGGGAATGATACAGTCAAGCTTTGCTGGCAGAACTAACCCCATCCAAGTGCTGTCCCCACCACAGCAGGCAAGAAACCACATGAAGCAGTTACTGTTTTAAACAACATTCTACTCATAACTTACCTCTTGCTTAAGGGATTTATCCTGCTGGTGAATCCCATTAGCAGACCCAGAATTTCCAACAGTCTGCAATGAAGAACAGACAACACTTACTGAAGAGGGACACAGAGCCTGGTGGTTTTGCTTACAAACACTGAAATCTGGCTTAGCTGCCCACTCCACACAAGGATTTGCCCACTCCACTTCTGGCAAGAATCTTCCTGCCCTCTGCAGCCTGGCTCAATCTCCACATGACAGATTGCATCCCTCCCAGCTACCAAACATCCCCCAAGCTCCTTATGGTCACAGACCCACTATTCACCCCAACTCTTAAATACTAAAAAACAAACCCTCAGCCAAGGGCAGTGTTAGCTGCAAAGCACAGCACACTGAACATCCAGCACTGAAAAGGACATTTGCCATTCCCCATTTCCTATCTCCAGGGACAAGTCTGGCAACCAGGACAGGCTGTTCTATCTTTAGAAAGCACAAGAACTTTAAAACATTTATAATGTTTGTCTAGCAGAACAGTATGGAGCCCTTCAGCTTCAGAATCATCATACAGCCAGCATAAGCAAGAGAACAAAGCTGCAGCCTGAAGCCCCAGCATTTCCAGTGCCTTGGCAATCAGAGTCACATTTGCTGGTGAACTGCTGATGGCATTATGGAGAGACAAGAGTGGAGGGTTTCAGAGTCCCAGTTTCCATCCTCACTGGGACCACAAAGATGCAGAACCAACTCTACAGGACAGAAGTTTAGTTTGATCATGAAAACCACGCAGGAATTCAAACCAAGCTGAGAGCCTGAGCAGTTTGAGAGCCTGAGAGTTTGCCAGGCAGTGGATCCTACCTGGATGGCAAGAATAGTGCTGCTGGCAGGGCTCAGCCTTGGGGTCTGCACCCCCATCACAGGCCTGCAGCTCACCCAGTCTGGGCACTGAGCAGACAGCAGATATCTAAAACCAAGCTTGAAGTCTGGTCTCAGAACATGGTCACAACAATGAAAAAAGTGGTACAGTTTGCTTGAAATTAAATAAAAAGGCTCCAAGAGGAATCACTAAAACTCTTCAAGAAAAAGTCCAAGGGCACAGTCCTTGCTATTTTCTGCAAAGCTGTGGGTCAGGTGTCTCCCAACAGAAGAGGAGGTAAGGATTTTCCATCTGCCAAGGCAGATCCCTGGGCAAGAGCTGCAGAATGAGTTACAGTGGACATGTGGCTTCTGGGGAAGAACCATCAATTCCCTAATTATTGCAGCAGGATCTGTTTGGACCAGCAATGTCCTCAACCTCAGCCTGAAAGCCTCTGGTTAACAATTCCCCTTCATAAGGGGAAAGGTGAACAGATATCAAACCAAAACTAGGGAGCTTTGATCCAGCCTTCCCTGTAAATAGGCACTTTAAGAACCTGACATCAATAGAAATTTGAAGCCTGGCTTCCCACAGTAATCCTCTGCTTCTTTGCACCTTGGATTGGAGTTGAAGACATAATGCTATTCAGTCATATCTCTAAATTTTCTTAAGCATGAATATATCAAACAAATACCAGGGATATCTCAGCTGACCTCATAAGGTCTTTCCCAACTCACTTCAGGTAAGATTAGTCATTTTCTAAGACCGGGGAAGAAATAATTACCAGCTGCACAACTTCTGGAGATGGGAATGCAAAAGGGAAGATTTCCTTTTCTCAAGAGACTGTGCATTAAAGCAAATAGAGAGTAACTTTCCCCACCCCTCCTGCAGCTGCCAAGAGATGAGGCTGTCATGATGCATTTGCATTTGACACACAGCAATTACAGCAGAAGTCACTCTGGAGGTACTGACAGGGTGATGGTACATCCTGGACTGCCACAAACGTGTCATCCTGACTCCAGCTGTCCTGCCTGGTGCTGGCAGATGCTGCACTGCAGGATGTAGAGACTTGTCTGCAACACACAGAGGTTCAGTGAGCCAGCATATTTTTCAGGGTTGCAGTTTTTACCTTGCACCCTGCTCCTGACCACCTCCCTGCCTGTACCACTGCAATGCAAACAGTGTTTGGTGTATCCAAAGGAGACTGCCATGGCAGGAGAAGGCTTGAAACCCCCCAGATTACCTAACACAGCACATCTGCACCTGCATCACTGCAAAAAAGCTCTGCCCATTCTGTGTCTAGTGGCTTGTTATGTACTACCCTAAGGTGTCTGCTTGTATTGCCAGTTGTAACTCATTATTGCAAGAGAAGGACATTTTTCAGCTGAGAATTTAAATGAGCAAATGCAAGAGAAATAATGGTGCATCTGAGCTCCAAAAGCCACGGCCTACTTGCAGACCCAAAAGAAAATACAGCTAGAAGAACAGGGATATGAAGCACAAAGCTTGGCACAAGGGGCAGGTCACTTTGCAGGAGGAATCAGTCAGGGCTGAGACTCCACAGGTATGAGATGGAAAGGCCAAATGTTGAGAGCCAAGCTATTTGCACCCTTCACTTCATAAGGAAGGATGTAAGACACTCAACAGAAGCAGCTTTTCTTTAGTCAGAAGAAACAAAGGGAGATCAGAGGAAGTTGGGGAGAGAAGAGAGAAACTGGAGTGGCAACATTCACAGTCCATCAGCAAACTCACTTCAGACACCAAGGTGGTAAGAGAGCTGGTGAGAGAAATGGAAAACATTTTCTCAGAGTCACCTGCAAAGTTCTGCTTAGGGACTGCACAGAAGAGGGATGTCAGAAAAATCTCAACCTCCATGTTTTGAACACGTGCAGCCAGACAATACTACACACATAAAGAACAGTTACTCACAGTGCAACTTCCCCAAAACCCCACGTTTAGCAGCCATTCTCTGGAGCACAAAGGGATCCACGATTACCAGCTAGCAGGGATTTTATAGCATTAGGCTACATCTGACAGAACAAGGCCTTGTCAGGTTGTTCCCAAAGAGGGAACCCAGCTGATGGCATCACCCCCTTGTTATGAATACATATTATAGAGTTGGCTTTTCGCAAATAATGAATGCTATGTGTATAATATTAATCCTTATGTTGTAGAAATGTAACCATTATTAAATGCTTTTTCTTTTGTTCTGCCTTAGAGATAGTTGAAAAATAACTAACCAAAGATATGTTGAAATGCAACTAACAAACTATAAGCTTAACTAGATAAGCACAGGTGTGATGACTGCAGCCCCAGGAAGTAATAACTCCAGCCCCAAGGCAATCTCAGATATACACAGAAGTGATAACTCCAGCCCCAGGACAATCTCAGATATACACAGAAGTGATAACTTCAGCCCCAGGACGATCTCAGATAAGCACGATATGACAGACTCCTGTTACCGGACATCTCTATCCACAAATCTTCCAAGAATCAACATACGGAGGAATTCTTCACATACCTTAAAGGCCGTGTGTTTTTCGGGAAGAAGTATGAATATACATATTTGCCTATGACTATGTAACAGGCTGATGCAATAAAAATGTATATAAAGAGAGTGTCTCACCAGGGCAGTTGTGCTCTTGGCTCTGTGCCAAGGGTACCCAGCATCACCTGGATGCTGTAATCCTTTTGCTCTATCTTTTGTCCCTTATTGCTTTCCATTATTAAAAACCTTTCCATTTAACAGGAGACCGGACCCCGTTTTGAACACTCTGAACACAGAGCAAGATCCAGGGGACTGACAAGGGCTAAGCAGGGCTGCGTGCTGCTGCTGTACCTGTGTTTTCTCAGAGGAGAGCCTCATTGCTTCCATGAGCTTCTCCATCTGGTGGCCCTGCTCGAGCGCGTTGCGCAGCACGTCCTCGGTGCTGACCAGCCGGTGCTGCAGCCGGATCACCTCCGACTCCGCAGAGGGGTCGATCAGGGAGTAGCGCCGCTGCTCCGTCACCGCCTTCTCCTTGTCCTCGAGACAGCAAAGGGAAAACACAGGCGTGTTACAGCAAAACCAAGAGCTGCAGAAACTCGAGGCAGAGATCCACGTAACTCCTAGAACCGCGCTGGGATTCCATCGGCAGCACTCCCCATCGAGTGAGGAGAAGCAGCTGCGGTTTGCTCCCAGCAGTTCAAATCAATTATTCACATTTCAGCCACTTGAGGACGCTGAAGTACACGGGAATTAGAGGACACTGCTTATTCTTGGGTCAGTGTGTAAAACGCGTGGGGTGGCTGAACGACCTTCAGTTTCTCCCACAAATTGTAGCCCTATTTAGCCATGGATCTAAATCCTGTGGGAACAGAATAGTAATGGAGATGGACATAGCAGTCTACTACCTCCTCTCAAGGGGAAGCAGAGAAGCACACACCAATCCCTGCTCCCTGTGACAGGGACAGGAGGAGGGAATGGCTGGAGCTGTGTCAGGGGAGGTTTAGGTTGGATATCAGGGAAAGGTTCTTCCCCCAGAGGGTGCTGGCACTGCCCAGGCTCCCCAGGGAATGGGCACAGCCCCGAGGCTGCCAGAGCTCCAGGAGCCTTTGGACAGTGCTCTCAGGCACAGGCTGGGATTGTTGGGGTGTCTGTGCAGGGCCAGGAGCTGGACCTGATGATCCTTGTGGCCCTTCCAACTCGGGACATTCTGCCATTATATGACATATGGACATCTCTGCTGCTTAACGAGGTGCTGCTAAGCCAGGCCACAACTCAGACGTTTTCACGAGAATTCCCATCAGCTGCTCAGCAGCACAAAAGAAAACACAAAGACCTGAAGCAAGAGCGAAGGGATCAGACCCTCCCCACCGACCCCCCTCTGCATTACAGAGCCGTGCAGCCTCCAGGCCATGCCCAGGAGGGGTTTTAGTGCCCTCACCAGCACAACCAATTTCTCTCGCAGCCCTTTGATGTCGTCTTTGAGCTTCTGCTCCTTCAGGCGCCACTCGGCTTTGTGCACTTCCCGGCTGAGGTCCCGCTCGGGCCCCGGCGAGTGCCGGTTCGCCTCCAGCAGCAGCGCCCTCAGCTCGTTCAGGCTCCTGCAACAGCAGCAGGAACAGATGAAGACATTCCCAGAGCCCACACACCACTGGAGCCCCGCTGTGCTCCCTCCCACCTTTGCTACAGATCCCAAGATAGGCCAGTGAGCAAATCTGACCCAACTCCCACCACTCTTTTCTTGCCGCGCTTGGTCAGCTCTGAGATGGGGACTTGCCCAGGGCAGTGCTGGGGAGCAGGGCAGCAGCCAGCTTGGCTTCACTCAGCATCTACACGGGAACTGAGCTGTCTTGCAGCTCCTGGCAAGCCCTGAAAGGGCAGTGCATTTTGAGAATTCACAGTCTCTAATTCTAACCAAGTTCACACATCAGCATCTCTAAAGAACGGGAAAGCTCTGGGCTGGATTTCAACAATGCCAACCCTACATTTCTTCTGGTGGTCGATTACAGCACCCAGAAGGGACATGATTATACACAGAACCCCTCTGTCTCCAGCTCTGTCCTCCAGACCTGCACACTGACCTTTCCTTCTTGAGCAGCTCCTGGCTGATCAGGACCAGTTGCCCTGAGGCATCATGTGTTTTCTTGGTCAAGGCTTCCAGTTCCCCTTCCAACCTCTTCTTTTCTTTGAACACTGAATCAGCCTTCTTTTCTGCTGTTTTGCATTTATTTTCCAAAGCTATGAGAAGCAGAGGATTCAGGGGAAGAAAGATCATTTAGTCCTTTACTTATTTTCCTGCTTTTTTGCTTTTTCCCAATTCCTACTCCTAATAGCACAGACCTAATTAGCTCTTGATCTGGCTGTAGTTTAAGGGAGATCTTGGAAACAACACACCCAGCTCCACTGACTTCTGCCTCATTAGCTTTACATGAAAACAAGCCCCAACCCTCCCTCACAGGACACAAACATCTTCTGCAGTTTGTATTCAATTCCTGAATTAATTTTTACCAGCAATATCTATAAACAGACCAGCAGCATCATGTTTTACATCAGCCTATTTCAGCTGTGGGCTCTTGTTCAACACCAGTGCACAGGACAAGCAGGGAAACACTTCATTCCCACCAACACTGGATTAGGGAAACTTACCACTTACTTGGGCCCTTAGAGTTTCAGTCTGGGTCACCAGGGATGACACCTCTTTGTCTCTTTTACTCAGCTTGTCTTGGAGGTCTGTGGCGGAACGAAAAGACAAGGATTAGAGGGTTGGAAAATGCTTTGTGCAAACTGGGAAGGTGTCAGGTGCACAGCATGGGTCAGGGGGCACCAGGCACCCCCGGGGTACACTCCTGTTGGCAGAGAAGCAGCTGGAGACACTGCATCTCACCACCCCTGGAGGTGGGACACACACTGGGAAGTTCTATCAGACAGGGTTAAGAAAGCAACCATAAAGGAGGAGAGGGAATAGGGAATACAACATTAATTAAAAAAAAACCAAAAGGAGCTTTTAGCACATTTCTTTGTGTCACCTCCTACAGTGGAAGGCAGAGACTTTCAAAAGACATGTTTTCTGGAACTGATGCATTTCCATGCTCAGAGCTGTAGATCTGAAGTTTGGTGCTTTTGTGGCTCAAATCTGACCTGGTTGTTTCCAGTACATCTTTCCAGGGTTTATGCAGTGTGGATACAATGCACACGTGGACTGAGTGGTCATTCAGAGCAGTGGCTGCTGGATCTAGTTAAGCTCTGCCATCACTGGGCAGGAATTACCTGTCAACCAGCAAACAATTTGGTGTAGGAACATAGAATAGTTTGGTTTGGAAAGGAACTTAAAGATCATCTTGTTCCACCTGCCCTGCTTTGGGCAGGGACACCTTCCACTAGACCAGGCTGCTCCAAGCCCTGCCCAGCCTGGCCTTGGACACTTCCAGGGATGGGGTATAATATGAATGTGTTCTACATAATCCCACACCTGCAAAGAGAGATGAGGCTTATGGACAATGCCTGGCTTGCTTAGAGGGCAACAGAAACAGGACAAAACACCTCTGAATCCAGCTCTGCTATTGCTCAGACTCAGTGTTACAGCTCACCTGCTGCGAGGGGGTGAGTGCAGTTCAAGTTGAAATACACTATATTAATATATTATATAAATACACTATACAAAGTTTTCTGAGTGCAAAAGTTTCACATTTTGTTAAAAGGATGGATTGAACTTATAGTAAGCTTAATAAAAAGTAACTATCATTATTTGAAGCCAGTCACATTATTATCTACCATTATCACTCCTCTCCTGTGAACAAATAACATTTAATGTCTGAATTTTACCTGCTGTAAAAATCAGTGATGGGATGGAAATGCACCTATTTCCCCAGATCTGTCTGCAACCTGCACCATCTGTATGGAGAATGTCTAACACAGGTAAAAACATCCATCCCTGCATATGCTCAGCTTGATTAGAAAGAAAAAACAAAGCCAGACAACAAATGTCATCCAGCAAATTTTGACAGATGAAATGACTTCCTAAACCCCTTCCTTGTAGCCATCCTTGCAAGAGCAGAAAGTTAGAGGAAGAGAAAGGATACAAGTCACTAGAACAGGGTGTTTCAAGTAAAAATAATAGCTTCATACCTTCCATAGTCTGCTTCATCTTTATCTTTTCTTCTGAAATATCATTAGTCTCAATCATCTGGAATAAATGTAAAATATGAGATATAAACCAATCCTTTACCCAAAGATTCAAAGCAAAGTTAACAACCACAAAACCCCATCCAAAGCAGAAGGTATCCAATGTCCAAGTTAGGATGTTTTACATCCTTCCCAAGAGGGAAATAAAGGCTTTTTTGAGGAGCCACTTGTCCAGCTGGGTACTACTGAGGCTGACCAGAGTACCCACACACAACCTGCAGTTGAGCACAACAGGATTCACCCAGGAGGGAACAGAGCTCAAGTTTTTCCCCACAAGTTCTGGCTCCAGCTCTGCACACTCAGAGTTTGTGCAGAGGGATGGAAGAGCTGCTGTCCCTCGGACCAGGCACCTCTGGGCAATCACAGCAAATATCCAACTGCAAATGCTCTCCAGCATGCAGCTTGAGACCTACCAGTCAACAAGTTCCTCAACTTCTGTACAACCTACCTGTGCCCAAAGTTATACAAACACTGATAAAATAATAATTTATTAGAGAACCAATGCATTCATAAAAATAATAACGAAAAGGGAATAAAACATTAATTTTAAAAAAAAAAAAAAGGAGTTTTTAGCACATTTCTTTGTGTCACCTCCTACAGTGGAAGGCAGAGACTTTCAAAAGACATGTTTTCTGGAACTGATGCATTTCCATGCTCAGAGCTGTAGATCTGAAGTTTGGTGCTTTTGTGGCTCAAATCTGACCTGGTTGTTTCCAGTACATCTTTCCAGGGTTTATGCAGTGTGGATACAATGCACACGTGGACTGAGTGGTCATTCAGAGCAGTGGCTGCTGGATCTAGTTAAGCTCTGCCATCACTGGGCAGGAATTACCTGTCAACCAGCAAACAATTTGGTGTAGGAACATAGAATAGTTTGGTTTGGAAAGGAACTTAAAGATCATCTTGTTCCACCTGCCCTGCTTTGGGCAGGGACACCTTCCACTAGACCAGGCTGCTCCAAGCCCTGCCCAGCCTGGCCTTGGACACTTCCAGGGATGGGGTATAATATGAATGTGTTCTACATAATCCCACACCTGCAAAGA
>VZRO01006231.1:14395-47928 GCA_013397915.1 Daphoenositta chrysoptera
AAAAAAAAACAAAAGGAGTTTTTAGCACATTTCTTTGTGTCACCTCCTACAGTGGAAAGCAGAGACTGTTTCAAAAGACATGTTTTCTGGAACTGATGTATTTCCAAATGCTAGCTCCATACAGGGGATTCTGCTTTTTTCCCCTCCCTCTTTTCTATATTGCAATGAAAAGCCAGAGCCTGCAGAGCTTTCAATGCCAAGCTTTCCATGGCAGAGGCTACAACTGAGCCTTTCACATCTCTTCCCACCCAGCAGCCTTTGTTGGGACCTCAGCACATGCCCAGACCCAGCAGCTGCTGTGGCCACCACAGTCAAGAGCCCCTAGGTCAGTTCCCTGAAGTCTGGGCTGTGGGACAAGTCAAACACAAGCACGAGCACCCCCAGAGGAGAAATATGTGTCCTGAGAACTTTTGGTATGGAAAAAGCATTTAACTACTGCAGGAAAGGACAGTTGTGGTTTTCACTTGAAGGTCTAGGAAAGACTGTCACAAGACACCTTTGCTTGTTTATAATACTTGGACAGTGAATGCTGCAGTCACTTTAAATTAACTAAGACAATTTAAAATAGAACTTGCCCCATGATACTCAAAGGCTTTCACCCATGCCTTTCTTCCCTTATTTTCCTGATTTTAATTGACAAATAGTTGAAATAATTACTTCAAGACTTCCCTGGTTCTAATCCAGTATCAATATTCCCCAGAGCCCTTCCATTTATCCAAAGGGCTCTGGAACAAGCCTCCAGCTTCTTCTTTTCCATTCATTCTTGTTTGAACACTGACTATAATGTGTTACATGTTGTAATAACAACCCCCTTTTCCCAGGGTCCTGGCTGTATTTATTGTTCCCAACTGTCCTTACTAGATGAAACATGCTGGAGCAACCCTCCACACCCTATTAATGCTGGAGATTCCTCCTTGGCCTTTGCCTCTGCTGTCCCCAGTGTGCCTCTTTCCAAGGTGTGAAGTTCTGACTTAGACAACGTGGAATTCATGGGCTTGACTTTGCTGCCTGGAGGTGCAACTGGATTCGGTGGGGCTGTTCATGTTGGGAAATTAAACACAGGCATTGAATTCATTGGCATCTCTGTCTGGAACAGAAACTACATCACCAGTGAAATTTCAACACAGTATTCTTAAAATGTGCACATTTTACAGCTTATTTTAATTTTCTGCATCCCCACAGGGTGTAAATTGGGTTTTTCCTCATTTCTCATGCAAAATCCAAACACAAAGAGGGGCCCAGCCCAGAGACATGAGTGGCAATCTCCCTGCTCACTACAGTGCAGAACCAGCCACAATTCCCTGTGCCATGCACAAAGGTGGGATGATGCATCCTGTGGCAAATAGTTCAAAAAAGAAAAAAAAAAAGGCTAAAAAAGACACAAAGGCCACAATAAATAAATAAATTGACCCCTTCATATTACTACTCTTATTTCAGCCATCCCTGATCTCATATTTAATCATTTTATTAAGGCATTTTATTTCTCCAGCCTGGTGCCATTCTTTGCTTGCTGCATGCCTTGCTGGCAGCTATCCCATCCTAATCCTCAACATCAGCATTTCCCTGTCTACCATATGTGCTGTGAAGCTCCTGCCCTGCTGCTGGCACACCCCATCCCATCCCACCCCATCCCATCCCATCCCATCCCACAGTTCAGCCACCCACTGCACCTCTCAAACCCTGCTCCAGGTGCTGAGCAAGGTTAACTCTTTTTGCACCCTATCCTCCTACCACCCCTAAAGAGTCTTGGCCAGTAGCACACCAAGGCTGCTGCAGCTCCTTGGAGAAACACAACAGTATTGAAGGAATGATGGTTTTCCAGCTCAGAACACGGCTTGCTCAGGATGAGAGCCCACCCTGGCACACCATAACAGCCCTACTCTGCTGCCACAGCAGCCTCCAAGCCTAGATATGGCCCCACTTGCTCCTTTTTCCTAATTGTGCCACTGTACTGGCTTTCTAGAGTGGAAAGACCCCTTCAGCACGGAGATGCAGTGCAGAAAGAGCACTGTCAGTGGAAGGAAAAAACATCCAGATATTTGAGGCCTCAGAAAACTGCACAAGGCAGCGCCTGAGGGGTTACCAACAGTGATAATAAACAAGCCAAATGACCCTGAAGTCATACATTTGCATGCTGAGAAGGATGCAGAGCCTCCATGGACTGCAGCTTGTTCTCTAAGACAAGCACTTTTTCCTGCAATCTTTGGATCTCCTGTTTGCTGTGGGCTTCTGTTTTCTGTAACGTTTCATAGTCCAACATCTTCTTTTCAGCCAAAGATATCTGCTCTTTCAAGAAAGCTATTGCTTGTGTCTGATCTGTGTATTCACCATGAAGTTTCTCCAGTTCATGCACCCTCAGCTCAGCATCTCGACACTTGTCCTTCACATCTTGGAGCTCAAGAAGGTGCTGACTGCTTTTGGTTTCCATTTGCATTTTCCAGTTGCTGTTGCTTTTTTCCACTTCATCCAAAGCCTCCTGCAGCTTCAGTTTGAGACTCTCTTTCTCCTTTATATGGACAGCTGTCTCAATGTCGTGCTTTGCTTTCAGGTTCTCCAGCTCAAGCTGGTGCTCCAACTTTATACTCTCCACCACTGCCTTCAGCTCCACGATCTCCTTGTGCTGGGTGTCAGGGCCTGAGTTGAGCGTGGCTTTCAGGTCCTCCAGAGACTTCTGGTGGTCAGAAGCTAACGTGTCCAACTTAGACTTCCAGTTGTCCATGAGCCCCATGTTCTCGTTAGTGGCTTGCTGAACCTTATGCTTTAGGTCAACGATCTCCTGCGAGTACTTCTCATTGACAGATTTCAGCTTCTCCATCTCCTGCTGGTACTTCTTTAAGGTCTTCTCGTACTTCTCCTTCAGCTGGCTGCTCTCCTTCTGGTGCTCCTTGTTGGCAGAGAGCAGCTGGTCCCTGAGCCGAAGAGCCTCCGACTGCAAGCCCAGGCTCTGCTCGGGGCTCTCTGCCGGGCGGGAGCTGCGCAGGCACTGCCGGAGCTCGTCCACCTCGCTGCGCCTGAGGCTCAGCTCCTCCTCCAGCTGCAGGATCCTGGACTGCTCTGCCACCGTGGTTAACTGCAACACGACAGAGAACACGCTGTCAGTGCACCTCCCCCCACAGCATCCTTCCCCTCCAGTAAGCGTGCTCCGGTGGAATAAAACCAAAGTGCATTAGTCAAAGTTCAAATGAAGAGGTGAAGAACACCCAGTACCCTCCAACCTGAGCACGGTTTTGCACCAGGGTAACCAGCACTGACAACTCACAGGTATGTCTGTGCCAACTGCAATTTATTTTTCCTAATGCTAATCTCTTGCTTTCCACAGAAAAACATCTTGGAAATAACCCTTGAAATGCACTAGGGAGCAACGGTGGTTTATGAAAAATAATGTCCTGGCAGGGCATTATGTTTCCAGACCAGGCATCTTGCCAGATGATGCACAGAGGAGATGTGACTGCACATGCAGGAATTTCACAAGCATCAAAACCAGCATTAAGCATATCATGTTTCCTTTATTGCTCAGCAATCCTCAGCCTGCAGACCTCTCTTCTGTAATGGAATTTGTTTACCCTGGTGTAAAAAGGAAAAGGGATTTTTACACGTGAGTACTTGTTAGAGTTTATTAGCAAAGTCAAAATAACAAAGGAGGCTAGAGGATGCAAGACAATAAATCTGGCCATGGTGCACATTGAGCTTAAGGGCTATGGATCCAATGTTTTATTATCTGAATGTAACCTGGCAGGGCTGAACTCCCTGCAAGTCACAGAGAGTTCAGAGTGCTGAAGCTATGGATGGAGAAGAAGATGAAATATTAGAAAAAGGCAAAAGAAAGAAGGAAACCGAGCCAAACCCCAAGAGATCAATTCCACTCCATTTCAATCTCATTTCCCCAGCAGCCAGCAGCCCAGGGAGGCTGCTGGTCATTATTTTAGGTGGGCACAGGGGGCTTCAAATCATCCAGACCTTTTGGAGACCCTCCCATTTGTGTTCTCTACAGCTCTCAAAGCCATTGCTGCTCACTGCAGCAAATTTGCTGCTTCCCACACCACACCAGCATGAAAAAGCCCTTTCCACATCTGGCCTGCTTTTAGGATTCCTCTGGGCAACGTGTCCAGCTGCAGGCAGGGCCAAGGATCAGAGTGGGCCCACCTGCATTCACCAACACCTTCCTCTTCAGATGGCAGCTCCCACAACTGGCAGGGGAGACAGGAATGTTGATTGCAATGTTATATTTTCTTACAGCCTGGGGGGGCCTCAAAGCAGAATGAATTGTGCAGGGTGTGGATATTGCTGGGATATGCTAATTGGAAAATGAATTGTGAAGAGCTCATGTGTCAGATGGTGCTATGGGGCAGAGAAGCAAACTCAATCTGAGAAACAAGTTCCCCACATGAGAAGCAAAGCTAGAAATCATATTGTACTACCATTTCTGGGAAAGAGAGCAAATAAAAACAAACAAAAAAAAATTTAAAAATAAAAAAAAAAATCAGGGAAGCTTAAGTTCAAGCCAAAATCAATCAACCCCACAAAAACCAAAAGAAAGAAACCCAAAGCAAGGCATCATGAGCACCAAGGCAGGGCAAGCGCTGTCTGCAGGCAGGGCAAGTGGGGGTCCATTACCCTGGTGTCCTCTAATTCTCTGAGGAGTTTCTCAGCCTGTGCCTTCTCAAACAGCAGGCTCTGCTCGAGCTCCCGTATTCGGGCATGCTCCAACTGCGTCTGAGTCTGGGCACACAGAGGGAAAAAAGAACAGTGGAGGTGGGAGATGGGGAAGGGGGGGAGAGAGAGAAAGAGGAAAGAGAAGGCTGCAACATCATCTCCAGCGTACAAGACAAGGAAAGGCAGTTCACAACAGGAAGAGAATAAAGATCCAAACGAGGAGGAAAAATCCAACCAAACGGAAAGTGGTCCCTACGGGATTTTACAGGGTACTCGTAGTGGCTCTTCACAAGAAAATGGAATCTGCAATGGGAAAACATCCGTCTGCATTAGAAACCTGCTCCAGTGTTTTCCTGCATCAGCTGAAGACACTTCCTAAAAGGCAAAGCTCCCACCAGTACAAGGCCCTTGTACACACGGAGAATGCAAAGACATTGCAATGATTCTCCACATCTCTCCTCAAGAGGAATCACAAGGTAGACTGAAAAGAGTTGGAAGTTTCCATCCTCTTTTTCTCTGGAGACAGTGTGAATCCTACACTGAGTGGGGAAAAAAAGGCAGGTCAGACTGTACATAGCATGTTATAAAACCAAAAATACACTGCACTGAAGCAACCAGGGAACTGAGATACCAAACAGTTCTATAAATCAGTGCTTTGAGTTTGAATGGGCCTGACGTGAACTTCAAAGTTCATGATTTTTGTAAGACTCTACTAATTTTGGCACAAGAAAACAGAACTTTTTTGGTTGGTTGGTGGTTTGTTTTCAAGGGTTTTTTTTTTTAATGAATGATTCAACTAAGCACAAGAAGTTCATGTAATCTGCCCAAATCCAGGAGCACTGGCTCTGGGCATTCCTTCAGTGCCCTTCACTTTTAAAGCTGAAGGACCACAAAGCTGCAAAGTTGCTTGGTGGCAAAGCTCAGCAATCCACAACCACCACTGTAATATCATGCAAAATTCCCTACAAATAAAAGAGGAGAGGAAACACAGGAAAGTGCATGCACACTCTGGCCTTCATATTTTTTTACTTTACAAAACCCACATTTGCCTTTGAATTAAACTTAATTAATCTACTGAATTAAAAAATTATCTAGCAAAAAGCAAACAAACCTGCTCAGAACCATTTTTTACTCCCATTTTTTGTCCTTCATTTTCCATATAATTATTTGCTTCCCCCCTCTTTCTACTGGAGCCAGTTTTCAGGATTTTCTGCCCTTCCCTACAATAAAGCAAGGCTTGGCTAGTTGTGTACAAATGATAGAAACTGAAGTTTAAAAAAATCCATGCTTTATGCTTGCAAAATGTCATTGTACACGTATTCATAGATGGTGACGCAACTGCCAGTTATATTCAGATGTATTTTATATATTTTATATATTTTTATATATTCATATATTTTATGTGCCTTATTTGACCCCTAAAGGAGGGGGGAAAAAGATGTGGATTCAAGAGCCCAAATATTATCAAAACCCCAGATTATATAATTTAAGTACAAAAGTTGGCTGACTGCATCCTAATAAAAAAAAAAAGGCATTAAAATAATTAAATAAAATTAATTCTGCTCCCTATTAAGCCCAAAGATCCACATCTCAAGATGGAGCTCCACGCTTGATTTTACTTACAGGAATAAATATTCCATTGATAGCAATTAATTAACTGGTGGCAACACATCAGGTATTTGCTACCTGAAGATGCTGACCTATTACAAAACTCATCTCTGGACTTCTCAAAGAGATTCTCTCCAGACTCCTGAGGTTAACACACGTGCCCAGTCAAGCTCTCAGTCCCACATGATATTCTTGGTCAGTATCTATTAATCCTGCTATTTTCCAACTCTGGAAAAACATGAAAATAGAGAAAAAAACCAAACACACAAACAAACCAAAAACCATGGAAAAAAATTAGATTAACTGTTTTACAGTCCTTAAATCGTAGATTTACATCAAATCCTGTATTATGTTATGTAATTTGGTTTGCTAGTACTAGCCAGTATGAGTCAGGGCCTCAAATCCCAAGTTTTCCTGCACTTTGAGGAAGCTCAGATATGAATTTCAGATTTACTTCTAGCAATTAGCCTTAAATTACTGTTCACAAATTATAAACTGACTTCCCACTGGCATTCAAGGCATGCTTCAGGATGCAGGAGATGAGCATCAGAGAGTTCCTTGATGAGGATAATATTTCCTGTAAACCATGGTCTTCCACCACAAAAAGCCTTTCCTGAAAGCTTTTCCTGCATTTGTTTTTCATCTTCCAAAGCACTACAGCATCAGATGTCAACCAGGATCAAAAGTGGGTTGAATCAATAACTACATTTCAAGGCTAAACCCACAGCCTCTCTATCAGAGGTCCAAAGCCTTGATCTGTATCTTCAGGACACCAACACATGGATTTCTTTGGTCAAATTGATTCCAAGGATGCTGCCTGCCATGCTCAACACCCAAGAGCCCTAGATTTGTTCAAAACATACATGCTTTTGGGACAAACATCAGGGGATTTAGCCAAGCCTTCAGCAGAAACCCCAGAGCCAGGGACCACAGAGCAGAGATTCTGTTCTTACCATTGTCATCATGTCTGTTACTGGCTGTTAAGTCAAAATAAACACTCCCCTCTGAATACTTGGAAGAGCTGCTGGTGTAAGAGGACTAACAAGACCAGAGGAAAGCAGACAACTGTCACTGGACTTTGTTTTTGGCTAGTTCAGCTCCACAGGGGAATGCCAAGGGCTGTGCTTGCAGCCACTGGATGACATCATTGGGATTTTACACAACAAATATCAAGAACCACCATTTCCCAGGGAACACACTGCAACATGAAGAAGCACTTATCTTCCTGATTTCCAATAAAAGGTTTCAGAGGTTTTTTTCCCCTAAGCTAATTACTTGCTTCTGGAAAGCTTAACTGTCTCCACAAACAAGCAGGAAGGTGAGAATTAACTCCAGTGGGTCAATCATTCAGTCTGAGCATGCAAATTAGGCAGACAGGATGTAAAAACTGGCCACAGCCAAGCCCTCTGCCAATGCCTGGTACTGATGCTGGACTCATGGAGAGCATGCCAGTTCCCTGGATCAGAGGAAAACAAGCTTTCCTAAATTATTTGTTCTTTTTTACAGACAAGCATGGAAGTGAGGACAGGACCATAATGGCCTGCTGAAAGCTTAGCCACATCCCCACTGCAAAACAACTCCTTCCCAGCCCAAAGGAAAATTACATCTAAGACTGCAAGTCCCAAACTGAGAATGGGAGCCCTTATCCACAGCAGCTTATCATCTTGCTAAGCATGGTGGCTTTTTTAAAAAAATATGTCCAAATATACCATCATTACACAACCAGGCTCAAACACTTGGACCTTACAAAGGTACAATTCACTGCTCTCAAAGGGAATGATGGATGGATCAACCACTCTTCTCTAAAGCACTGGGGGAAAGCTGTCAGCTCAGGGATGAACAGAAATCTGATTTAGCACCTACACAACAGGCAGAAACTGCATTTGCTGTGCTTCAGCAAAGGTCTGCTGTCAGTGCACTGCTAATTTACACCCTGTCAAACATCTGCTTCAGCTTCTGGATGAAGAGGAGAGGTTTATGCCAACAGGATCACAGCCACAGCAACATATCCATTTCCTAGTTTTCCCATTCTCCTGGGCTTTTATTGCTATGAGTGACAGTGAAGCACAGGAGCAGGGCCCTTGACATTTCTGGCTGTTACTAACCAGGCACTCCAGCTGAAGAGAAGGAAACCTCCCCTGATTTACATGTGGAGAGCAAAGCCTTGCTTTCCCAGAAAGATCTTCTTTTCCTTTTTTCCTCCTGGAAAAGCTTCCCACTCAAGGGCAAGCTCCCAACATCGCTTCCAGTTTGCACAATGTTCACTGCAACAGCATCACTCTGAGGAACAGCCCTTCCCAGTGACAGGGTGTCAATCCCAGTGTCAAACCCACACTCACGGGCACTGAACTCCACATGAGGATACCTCAGGATACACAGCATTTTGGCTGGAATTAAACAGCATCCAACCAGGAAACTGCATGTGCCCATTAGCTGCTAAGAGCAGGACATTGCAGGGACAGGAATTGAACCATCAATTCATTTCTGGAGTGGAAAAAACATATGTTCCAACACATTCAAATACAGATTTTAAGATGGTTTGGCAACTCAGAGTGACAGATTAACTCCAGGCAGCTGCAAGTGTGAATAGTCATTGGGCACCACACCAAGAACAATCCTCACAGTTTACACCATGGTGCTCGCAGCAGGTCCAAAGCCATCAATAAAGTATTGTTAGAGGGGAGCAAAATATGGTAGAAGTTACTGAAGTGAGGCCCCACATGTAACTTTGGACCCCACATTTTGGCAAGGTCATAAGGAATTACCTCCAGATCCCCTTTGGTAATGGATTCTTCCTCCACACGGAACTGCAAGTCCTCCACTTTCCTGGGGAAGGAAAGGGACACAAGGAGCAGTCAGGAACACTCATCTCAGCACCCTCTGTCTAAGCAGCCATTGCACATCAGCCTTTTCACTATTAATCAAGTTTTATGGATTACTGCAACACCATCAATGGAGACATCATTACCAACAAATGGAAAAGCTGCCCAAAAACTACTGATAAGCTTTTTGTGTTCTAAAACCACCCACCCAATATTAAAATATCATGTCATGGCCTGCAGAATCAAAGTCTGAGAGGAGAGGGATACAGCCCACCTTTGGATACAAACAGCTCAGCAGAAACTGAGCAGCAAGACCCACAGACCAGGACAGTTATAAGCACCTTTCCACACACAAACATGGCCTTTTTGCAAGGTACACCCTCTCAGACACAAAACCACTGTTCTCTGACACCAGGGTCCTGAAAACAAGCAATACACAACCAGGTTTCACTGGTTTATTTAAACCTTATTATCCTGTGCCCAAGTACTGGGCAATTCCTGTGCCAAATGCACAGGGTCCATACAAAATACTCCCAGGGAATTGGATCCTCTGCCTCCTTGGCAGAGGGTGGGCAACGTTTAAAGTTTCCACAGCGTGGAAACTCTGAGCTACCCTGGCAGAAGAGCCTTCCCCACAGATTGTACAGGCAAGTCATGCATAAATGCACATAAAACCACACACATTAAAACAGACATGCTGAGGAAATTCTTCTCTTTTGGAAGAGAGAAGCCAGTAACAGTAGAAAATAATTCGATTTTCTGCTAGACTCAGCCCTCTTTTTCTCTTTACTGATTAAAAAAAAAAGGCTGAGGATGTTTAGCTGGTAGCCAGATGTAAGGACTCTGATTCTGTTAGACATAAAAATAGCTGTGAGTGTACATAACTAACTTCATAAACAAGCTTCCTTGTCTAAACCTCCTCTAATTAGATGAGGGAGGCATCTGTTGATATTTAGGGGAAAACTCAGCTGTGTCTTGGGTTAAAGGCCTCCTGGAGCTGGGAAAGTCAGCTGCCTACCAGGAGTATGGAGAGACTTATGCATGAAAAAACATTTCATCCTCAGGAGGGGCATCAGTCAATTGAAATCAACACTGTTTTCAGTTATTCAATACACAGAAATGTTTTCCTGTTCCCACTGAAGAGTTTAATTATATGCATGGAGCAACTGGACTCCAAGAATGACATGCAGATCTTCACTCTTCTCCAGAGAGGAAATGTGTGCACCATGATATTTATGCATGGATGGGGGCCTCTGGGATGTGGGGAGATGGTGAACTACACCACAGTAAGGTTGTACTCCAGTTTGGCTTCCCTTCCTCACAAAAAACATCCTCAATTATCAGCCCATCACTGATGGAGGGGAAGAAGGGGTCTTCAGCAAATCCAGGTGGTACAGGAGGATCTGTGGTGGCCCAACGTGCACGTGCCTGTTTATGATCTCATTTTTATTTCATACTGCATCCTTAAGCCAAAACCACCTGGAGGCTTTATCACTGTCCACACGACTTCACCTCCCTCACAGCCATCCACTCCTGCTTTACCTCTTCTCCTCCTCCAGCTGGTTCAACAGCTCAATCTTCTCCTTCTGCATCCCATCCACCAAGGCTCGTGCTCGCTGGAGGTTTCCTTCTGCCTCTGTGACATACTGGAGCAAAAAACGAGCCCCAGATACAAAAGTTAGCCATTTCTGAAGTAGTACAAAGCTGTTTAAGAAAGGGTCAGTACTAAGGAACAGAAAGTTTTGGTGATCTATTTCAGAGGATGCTGTGGTAAGTGCACATTTTCCAAAGAGCTTAGGATGCAGGGATCAAGACAACAAAAACTGCTCAGTCTCCAGCAGCTCTATGTGACCCATGCTTCAGTGCCTCTGACCTGAACCTTTTGGAGAATCTAGCTCTGATTAGAATTAAGAACTTGAAGCCTGAAAAGTTCTAAAAATCTGGTCAGAGGTTACCAGTGCAATTCAGCCCCAGTCATGAAGCAAGAGAGGTATTTCAGACTTCTGTTAATTCATTTGTTACTGATAATTACTGGAAAACACGATACACAAGAAGAATGTCAGCTTGCAGTTGATTTCCCATTTTCTCCTGCATTTCTGACAGGCAGGTGTGACCCACCACACAAACAAACAGTGCCATCTCTGCATCCCAGGTAGCTCAGTTGGGTTTATAAGCATGAGTAAGGAATTTAGGACAAGAGCAGACGTTGAAGAACCACACACTGGCAAATAGCACAAACACATTTGAATACATAAAATATCCTCTGTACAAATGCCTGTGCAAAAAACAAACAAACACACACCAACCTAATATGATCAGCCTGTTTTCCTTCCAGATTTCCTGACTTTATTAATGGATAAAAACATCCTCTCTGGTGGGAAAGCAGGGGCATATGAATTGAGCTGATGTTCTCAGCACCACAAAATCACTGCAATGCAGTCTCAGCTGCAGCCAGATTCAGTGGCTGAGGGGAACAAATTTGCCTTCCACTTGCATTTCAGCATTGAAATGTATTGATCCACCAGACACAAAATATCTACTGCCTCTTATCTGGCACAGCCATTTTCCTGCTCCTGGCTCGGGGCAGAGAGAGCACTTGTGACATTGGGAGAATGGAGAAAGAGCCTCAGCTTAACTCACCACATAAAAGGCACAAAGAGCCCGTTTCACACACAGGGGTAACGTTATCACCTGACACTTTCAGGGGATATCAAATATTCAGGTGTTTGAGAGCCAGTGATAAAAAGCCCTGTCACCTCCTACCTGCTCGTGTTGGGCCTTCATGATGGCAATCTCCTTCTCCACCTCACAGATGTGGCTGGTGGCTTTGGCAACCTCTGCCCGCTCCAGGTCACGCTCTGCCAGCAGCTGTTCAATGTGCTGCTGCTTCTCCTTCAGCGCCTCCTGGAGAGCTGTGGTGCCAGAGATCTTCCGGGCATATCGAGAAGAGGTCTCTGTCAGCTGGGAAAAGAGTTAAAAAGAGATGGGGTAAAGCTGTGTCCTTTCCAGGCTAGAGTAGTTGAAGTCCCCTGTTAAATCTGCAGTGCTGCTCACCTAATGATCATTTATTCAGCTGAACAGAGCTGCAGTTCCAGCTCTGGGCCCTACAGGGGAGGTTAAGTCTGAGAAACATCTGGACAATGCTCACAAGCTCAATTGCTCTTCTGCACTGCAATGAAAGCACCATTTCCCAAAGGATAGAATACGGGGTGGGAACTGGGTCAGAAAAAATTATCATGCATTGTATCATCTGCCTTCTTAAATATATTTTATTTATGACCTGCACTGATGAAATCCCAGAAGGTGAGCTCAGCTGGGCAGACTGATCTCAAGTGGAGACCAGTATGGGGCTGTTCAATCCACTGCCAGGAATGACACTGCACCTCATCCCCAGCCAAGAGGGCTGTGGGTCTTCTGCAGCAACACCACAGCAGAGCCAGAGTTTTTAATATCACTGTCTGCTCTGCTTTCTGCCTGCTGAGCACCTGCTAAAACCCCAGGCATGTGACCCAGGGCATTGTCACCCTCCACAGTAAGACAGTCACAGCAGGAGCTTTGCACAGCTGGTCAGTGCAGCAGGATGACCACGTGAGACTGGAAACTGTGTCCTTTTTCTGCAGGGATCCCTTATAAACCTGCTCTTGACAGCAGAACTGAGATTCATCCCACTGCAAATCACACTTCAGGCCCTTCAATGGTCACAGCTGCTTGGTGTCCCGTGTCCACGGAGGGAGACTATTTGTGAGGTGGGTGACACTGTCCCACACTCCATTCCCCTCGACTTACCAATGCTGAAGGAGCACTGGGAGAAAACCCCAACCCTCGTGCTTTGTGGAGCTGGGTCACAGAGGGGGTTGAGGCTGCAGAGACCCCGCAGGAGCTACTCACCAGCCCACTGCGGCTGGGCCTGCCCCCCACCGAGGAGGCCACCGAGCTGACAGAGCTGATGGAGGAGCTGCTGGGGCTGTGGGTCAGGGCTGACACCCCCATGGCCATCCTCTTGCTCTTCTTCGCCTTGGCAGGGCTGGTTGACGGGAACCCGATCCGGATCACCTTGTGGATGGGAGCAAAGAGGCCAAACTTGGGTGGGCACTGAAAGTACCTGGAATACAGGAGATGCAGCAAGTGAGAAGTGGCAGAGCAGCCATCTCGCCCAAGCCTTGCAGAATGGCACTGCCAAGCAGTGCAAAACCCCGGCCCACAGCTCATCTCTGGGGGCTTTGCTGTGACATTGTTTCCTGCGTACAGGTAGTTGGATTGTTCTCATTTTCTTCTTGTAGTACCAGCAATCTCCATGTTGGCATCTGTGGTGCTTTAGCAGGGAGACCTGAGGTAATTGCCAAGCACTAGTTGCTGTCCACTTTGGTAAGATGCCAGGAAAGACACATCTGGAGAGCAACATCCGAGAACATAAACACAGCCAGAGCACAAGCACTCCCTCCTTACCAACCAACCTTTCCAACAAACCAACCTTCCCAAAACTTGGGTGTGCTCTTTACCCTGCTTTGAAGATAGTGATGCAGTAAAGTGTGTCTGCAGGGAGATGTCAAAAGATGGACAAGGCTCCACTCCCTGGGGCTCAGCAATGAGACAAGGGGCCATGGGCAGGAAGTTCCACCTAAACATGAGGAAGAACTTCTTCCCCGTACAGTGACCAAGCCCTGAAAAGGCTGCCCAGAGAAAGTGTGGAGTCTCCTTCACTGGGGATGTTCCAGAACCTTCCAGACACAATAGTTATGCCATGTGCTCTGGGACAACCCTTCCTTGAGCAGGAAGGTTGGACTGGATGACCAACTGTGATCCCTTCCAACCTGACCCACCTTGTGATGCTGTGTCAGGTAAAAAGATCTGAATCACACAGTTCTGTATAAATGTTCCACAGGGTAAAAATCTTTCCTACCAAAACAGGAGAAAACGGCAGCTCAAACCTTTGAAGCTAAAAATACCATTACAGCAAACTCCAGCATGTGCCACCTCCTTGGGGTGGCAGAGAAACTGCTTCCTATGCAAACAAACTTGGAAAGATGCAAACATGGAAAAGGGAGGATCAGATAATTACAGTGCAAGCTCTCTTCCACAACCACAGTGAGCCCAATGATTGTGTCTCTCCAGAGCCCTCTTCCAGAATAAAAATGAACCAAAACTCAGTGTCAAGCCCTGGAAACTCCTTCAGGGCCTTGGCTGACCAGCACAAACCAAGGTTCATTTGCTGCTGGCCAGCTGCACTGCAGCAAGAAAAACCAGATCACCTCCTGCATTGTATCCCCTTGTTTCAGGGGAGCAGCCAACACAAAAAGCTGCTGTAAGAGCTTTCTCACAGGCTTCCCAGCAAGAATAGGACTAAATACTGGGTCATAAAATGAATCTGTCCTATGTTAATATAAAAAAACAGGTTCTAATTACCAAATTACACAAATCCAGTTTTACTAGCCCAAGTTCTCTCTCTCTCCAGATGTGAGCAGCTGTTTCCCCAACTCCCTTTTATTTTTAAGTGCTGGCAGCCATACAGCTGTGTCACAGGCAGACCCCTGTGTGCTTGGGAGGCCAGGGAACAGCCTGATCTCCAGCCAGATGAGAAAAAAATTCATTTTCAAACATCTGCTCAAAGCCTTTTTTTTTCTATAACAAACTTTAAACAACCCCTCTACAACCCCAAATCTCTCAGCCTCCTTGGCTTCCTGCCAACACAGGACCTCGGGTTTGAAAAAGCAGCCATACCTCAGGCTGACCTCTTGCAAACCTGCCAAAGCCCTGCTCAGCATAGTTTTCCCAAATTCCAGTAGGCATAGGCAGTCCAACGGCCCCTTCTGCAGCTCTGCCTGGTGTAAGCACAGACTGGTACTCGTGGCTGCACAACAATCCCAAAGGTTAATTCCCTTAAAAGCCTCTGACAGCTCTTAGCAAGGCCAAACTTGCATCACTATGTCTGCCCGTTTTCTTTCAGTCCAGATTGAAAGTGGTTGCAATTAACTTTTATAGTTCAGAAGCAGAAATTCTGTCCAAAACACTTGGCAGTAAAAAAAATGTAGTTGAAAACCAAGAGCTGCTCTCACCGAGTGTGGAGGAGCTCCATACTCACATTACAGAGAGGAAACAGGGAAGAAAGTGGTGGTGTGATGGCAATGCAAATTGCAAGTGGGAAATGGCACAGGAAATTTTGAAATAGGTGGAAAAATCTTCAATGTCCAAGGTTGACATGTCACAAACTATGCAAAAGTAAAAGGTCTGGGCAGTTTAGTGAGCAAGGACTCCCACTGGAGCAGAGACAGAGATGGAAGAACAGTAAAATAAGCAGGTAACATTTAAATTACTATAGAGGAGTACACAGAACTTGCTTGGCATTGGGGAATTGACACCAAACCAAACCACAGCAGCACCTCTGCAGTCTCCTGTGCAGGCAGGAAAGCAGACACAGCAAACCTCAGTGCAAATCAGCACCACCTGATGTCCTGAGGGGCTCCCCACAGTGACACCCTGTCCCCTGGGCCACTGCTGCTGATCCACAGCCTGCAGGCAGCCTCCACTGAAGAGCCACAGCTGCTGGGAAAGCCCAGCCCTCTGTCCTTCCCTTGATGCACATCCACACCCAAACCTGCAGGAAAATCAGTGACCCACCACAAATTTCAGCCAATTCACCACCAACTCATCTGGAGTTGCCTATGACAGCAAAGGTGGTGACAATGTCCTTTGCTCCATGCTGCCTCTACTGCTTCCAACAGCCTCCAGTGTCTTGAGCTCCAGTTTTGGGTCCACTCTCCTTTTGCAGCTGCAGCAGGCAGTGCTGGGCTTGCTGGCCAGGCCAGGGATGCTCACTAGATGGCAACCATCACCAAAGCACAGACTCCAGAGTCCTGGACAGCCTCTGCCCAGGCTGATCCTGGCAGGACAAGATCAGGGCAGCCTCAAGAATTCCATGCTGCCACAGCAAACAGGGAAGACTGACTGAGGGGTTCCTACATGCACCAAGGAAGTTGGTTTTACTATGTTAGGCTCCTCCAAACCACTGCTGTTGGAATGGGCACATGCTACAAGAAAATCTAAAGGCTGGATGAAGGCACAAAAGGACAGACATGGACAATGCTGCAGCCTTGCTCTGAACAGTGTGAAACAAAGGAGGAGCCTTTGCAGACAGGGCACACACCAGAACAGCCTCAGTCAAGATGCAACAAATTCAGGAGACAGATGACTTCCAAAAGTTGGATTTTCAAAACACAGCAACAGAAGTACAAGGATGAGAGGCAGACAGAGCACTAGACTCACATCTGCCTTTCACACCTTCCACATGCACAGAGACAATAAATCATTTCTGAGCACGCTGAAGATTACTCTTCCAGATAGTTTGAATTGCATGATAAAGAAAGCAGGGACTTGCATTCACTCCATGATTTATTCTCTACCATCCTGGTTCTTTTATTTTGAGAACAGGCTGAAACTCAGCCATCTGCTGCCAATCATTCACTGCTTTCTTGCCCTGATATTGAACAAGGCAGCTTTTCTCTTAATTTAAATGAAAGCACATTGCTGCTGGACAAAACAAGGCTGACCCAACATAGGAGACCTTTATTCCAGAACCTGAGATCTAACAAGGCAGAACTCTCAGCTCCTCAGTTTCATTGTTATAGGTTGGACTTGGTGATCTCAAAAGTATTTTCCAACCTAGTTAATTCTGTGAAAGATAAATCTCACCCCTAAAGCCAGACTGTCTCCAGAAGCATCCAAGAAACCAACAGTATTTCCCACTTAAGGAACTTGTGTAGGACAAGGAATCAGTTGCACTGTATTTGAAGCAGGGTCAAGAAGCTGCTGTATATTTCAGATTTGAACAACCCCAAGCTCAAGATCCAAGGCCTGGGTCATTCCCTTAACTAAATTCCACATGAACAGAAAGAGCTTCCCAGGAAGCCTGGGAGATGTCCCTGACTAGTTTTGTAGGTACCTTCAACAAGGTCTTTTTTGGAAAAGAGTGGAGATGTCACACTACAGAATCAGTACAAGGACAGAAAACAACCACCAGCATTTCTTTCAGATCTCTGGAAATTTGTTCCCAGAAAGAACAGAATAAAACATTAAGCTGAGGAGAAAAGAAAGTAGAATCTTTGTCTTCTGTAGTTCTAACAGGGTGACTTATAGCAGAAGAAGAAAGTTTATGACAGGAAAGTGTGGTAGAAAGCAGAGCTAATACAATCAATGGAATTAATTTCTGGCAAAAATTAAATCCCACTGTAAGTTATCTTCTCTCCCTACTTTCTCCTGTTTCCTGAAGTTCCTCATTCAAGTTCCTCCTTCACAGAAGTCATCTGATCCTACTTTAAAATGCCCCAGTGATGAGGTTTGTATTGATCTCCCTGCAAGGCTATCAGAAAGCCTAAAACACTCAAAATCAGACTCTTCCTCCCAGCCCACAATGTCCAACCCAACACAGCCCTAACTCTCCTCCCAGGTCTGATGGCATTTGTCCCCCAGCCACCCCAGGAGGTGAGTAGGACCCAGGCTGGGGTTCAGAGCACACAGTACCTTGTCCCAGCAACTGCCCCATCGTTCTTGCCCAGGGGTTCATCCAGCTCCACACCACACCACTCTCCTTTGGCAAAATCCGTCTCTCCCACGTAGCGCACGACTCCCGTCTTTGTCCCACCAACCTGCCAGAGATAAGATGTGGAGGATTAGAGATGGCAGCACCAGCACTGACACAAGGGGACTGAACCTGGGACAGGTATTTAGAGAGGGGGACAAGACATCTGCATTTTCTGTTTCGGATCTAATGAAATCACTTCTCACCACCGAGTTCTCCCAGCACTAAAGTTGTCTTTCCAATAATTAAAAGTGAATTGATGAACTCACACTTTTGGGACTGCTTGCCTGGAAGATGTCAGAGTAAATATAATGAAAACATATTTCAAGGTGTTAACTAATTACACCAAGTTACTTGTGAGGCCACGAAGGAGTTTAAGCCCTGCAGGCACAGCTCACACCTGCCTTGCCTGAAGAACCACGATGTGTACTGACAGGTTTTCAGCCCTGTGCTCATTCAGCCAGCAGTTCTGGGCAATACTGGGACAGGACAGCAAGGGGACAGCTGAGCCAGGAAAGCATTCATTGCTCCTCACCTTGCTCCCAGGCAGGGTTTGCTAAGGATGTAGAAACTGCTCAAAATAGAGGTGCTTTGTACAGAAAAAAACTCCACTTTTATCTACACTTCCTACAGCAATTCCCAAAGCTGGCAAGCTGCATGGGAGTGGGGCTCAGCTCACTGCCAGGCATCCTCCAGCACAAGTTTCTTCCCCCACCATGGAGAAATAAGAATAAATCACACCTTTTTCTCCTGAATTTACACTTAAAGTTCTTGAAGTTTCCAGCTTACTGAGGAGACTCAAGGAGGGCAAAAGTCAGGAACCTTTGGAGCTGTGTTTTGATCACTGCTCCAAGAGCATGTGGCACTGAGCAGCAGCTGCCTCTGTGCTAAACACTCCCACTTAGACACTTGGGCTGAGAAAAGGAAGCTAGAAAAGAAGGAGGGTGGTTCTAAAGGTTCATACTTCAATTAAATCAGCATATGATCTAAACCTTTTTTAGCCTATCTCTGCTAATGCCTAAATTCAAGGAAGAAAGCTTAAAAGGAAGTTTAAAATTAAATTTGCAGCTTCATCCTTGCATGACTTGCAGTTATTAATTTTCTTAATATTAAATTGAACATTAAAAGGTATCAACAGAGTATTATTTTCCTACAGAAAACAGTGAGAGCCGAATGCAGAAATCTCTGAGTTTGTGTATTCCAGGGTAGGAATATTAGATTTACCAGTTCTAAATCCCTAAAAAAATTGCGTATGAAAAGGAAAAAAGAGTTTCCCCAGACTAAAAATAACTGCACCTTTATGGACTAAACAGCACAGCTCTGAAGTCTGGGTCCTACCTCAAGTCCTGGGAGGCTGCAGCATACAGCTTGGGTCAGTCCTCTGGAATTTCTCTCACTAGCAATTCAAAGAGCTGCTGCTTATGGCAGAAAATCTTTGGGGATGTTCTTCTCTTTGTTACAGAATAAAGTATTTGCCAAGAGGAAGAGGACCGTAAGAAAGGTTTCTGTTCCTACATTGTGCCCAGGAGTCAAAAGACAATTCGATTTTGGTATTAGGTACTTGGCAAGTTACTGATTTGAACAGTTGCAGTGAATTCTCTACCTATCACTCACAGTTAAATGCCAGTCCCTACTTTGATTGGTTTGAGTTTATACAAATTTAGCCTCTTAATATTAATGCAATGATTTAATGCCATTCTAATACATTTCTTTAGCTACAAGTTGAACTCGATATAAGTGTAATTAATCTTAATGTCATTCATAGGAACTTACCATTGCTGGTATGCCCCCTCAATTTTATTTTTATTCATTTTAATTCCAGACAGTGAGTCAGATATTTCCTTTACCAAGCCATATGACCCTGACAGTCTCATGTAAACCTGAAAAAAAACAGTGAGCTCCCTCCATCAGTGTGACCGTGGCACCTCCTGCAGGGTCCTACTCCTCTACCCACACAAAGCACCATTCAGTTATGTCCCCATCAGTATTATTTATTTGAGAAAGCTGTTTCCAACCAGGAGAGGAAAAAACTACCCCTACTGACCTGATACACACATTATTTATGCCAACACTAAAAATGTGCAGAAGAGTGCAGGTCATGCTCCCACCCAAAAGCCCCATGTCAGAGAAGACTCTAAGCACAGATCAGATCCAACCCTTCCCTGAACAGCCCCACCATTCCCTCCCTCCAGAGCAGTGTGTTCTATTTTCACTTTCAAACGTTAATTATTCTGCCATCCCCTCTGTAAAACACACCCTGCCATGCAGCAGCACCTTCTCCCCCAAGCCAGGATGGACACATCTGCTCCCCAAGAGCCTGGGCTCCCCATACCAAACTGGCACTGCAGTCAGGAGCTAAGATCAGGGTGTCACACCTACATGCCAGTGCTTGAGCCTCTTGTTGAACTGAAACCATCTTTTGGCAGGCATGCAAAAACTCTGAGGGATGGAGAGTCCAGAAAATTCACCCGACTCAGACATGCAGATTGACTCAGCTAATGCTGATAAAATAAATAATGCTTTGAAGAGGCCAGTCAGCAGGTTGTGCCTGGGTATGCAATGGTCTCATCAGAACAGAATGTTTGATTCTATGACACCCTTCAGTAAGTCAGAGGTATCACCTCGGGAGAGGATACAAGGCAGCCAAGGAAGTTAGAAAAGGCATGGCATAACTCATGGGAGCTCACAGCCATCCCTTCTGCCCATGCCTGGCTTGGATACCACTGTCTATAACCCAGGTGAGACACCAGCTAAGCATGGATGGCTCCTATGGCATGGAGACCAGAGGATTTCAACCCAGAACATCCCAGCCTGATGTTGGCATCAGTGCCTCTGCAAGTCAGGAATTTCTCCATGGGGAATTTGCATCTCTCAGCCTGGCCCATTGTGACTGGGCAGTCACAGTCACATCTTCAACATGCCCAGTGTCCAGAGTGAAGCAAGGACAAAGTGGAGAGGGCAACCCCTCTCTCTGCTAAAGCCTGAGACAGCACAGAATTAACAAAACTGCCACCAACCTCAGTTCAGACATGTCACAGCTTTTAGAGTTGGCAAGTTTCACTCAAAAATGAACCTAACTTCCAGAGCTTTTCTGAGAAGTCTTTAGTAGTTACCTTACCAAAACTATTGCTGAGATTATTCATGCCCAAGAGAATGGGATTTTACCAAATATAAAGTGTTATTGCTTTTATAGTTGTTTTGGGAAAAACAACAACAACCAAGCATAAAGCAGCTAAAAAGAGCTCTTTCTGGAAGTTCCAAAAAATGGAAATATTGACACAGTGATATTAGATTTTTTGTTTTGGAGATTATTTTGACCAGTGTCAACACTCCAAGTTTCTCCACTTCAGGTAAAAACACTTATGGTTAAGTTTAAACAAGCTCGTGGTAGCCCTTCCTCTTCAGCTGGAGTTGAGCAGCCTCTGAGCCACACACCTTGCAGCTCCTGGAATATTCAGCTCCAGACTGAAGGTCTCTGCCCCTTTTTTCATGCCTTTAATGCAAGACTATCTTCCTGACTGGTTCTTTCCCCAATGAAACATCTCCAGTAGTTTCAAGGGACAGTCTTGGGCTTGACCTTCACAACAAATTGAAGCCAAGGATATTTAGCAGGTCTGTATCTACTGGTGAGTCAGAGCAGCAACATGCAGTGATGGAAGGACATCTACACACCTCCTCTGCTTATTGTAGTACCATTGACATCACATGTTACTGTGCTTTTCCCATCAAAATGACAAAACAGGATCCAGACCAGTATCCCAGGGCTGAAAGGACAATGATGCTAATCCTTCCAGACACTGTCTTCATCAGAGATAATATATCATTTAAACTATTTACCAAATTAGCAGCAGGCCAGATCCCAATCTGGCCCCCTCCAGCCTGTGTTTGCTCTTTGCTCCTCATGGCCCTGCTCATCCCACAGCAGTTTCTTGCTCTAAGCAAGAACCTCTTGGGAGCTGCCCTCACCCTACAACCTGTGAGCATTGCTCTTCTTGCAATACACTCCAAAACTGCTCAGGGAGAAGAGAAAAACTGGATTCTCTGTGCCTTTCAGGCCAACAAGGACTGTCCCCAACCGTGTCATGCACGTTCAGGGGTCAGCAATGGCTGAGGCACCTGCTTGAGCATATTCCCATGCAGAAACCCAGAGAAAACACTGTGCTTTCTGTTTAACATTCTAATTTACCCATTTAATTGATTTTCAAAGCGTTTCCACAAGACAGGGCTGCTGACCAGAGGGTGGAGGAGGGAACATAAAGTGCCCAGCACATGGACAAGCCTCCTCTGCAGAGCTCCCGTGTCCCCTGCTGGGTCCCAGCAGGGCCATGGGACTCTCCTGCTGCTCACCTGTGGGAAGAGGGAAGGGGCTGGGGGAAAAGTGCACACACAGGACACTTGCTTTACACTCCAAGGACCTTCAACTACTTTTTGTGTGCAGCACATCAGCTTATTCCATTCTGTTACTGCATGGTGCCAACAAGAACTTGGAAATCACCTTTACTGGACAAGTGTGACTTGTTCTGATTTGAGCTGTACCTGCAGGCTCTATGCAGCCTGCAAACTGGAGCAACTATTCTTTATCCTTTCCCTTGGGGATGAATGGCTAGGTTCATTTCCCCCTCCCCATACTCATCCACACAGTAAAGGATCCTATTTCCACCCAAGCTGAGAGAGGCAGGAGCTGTGTTTTCCCATCACACACACTTCAGCTCTTCCAAGCACTGAAAATCACTGTACAATAACACTCGATTACCAGAGGGTGCTTTTGGCAAAGGCACAGGCTGTGGGTGCAGCTACTACAGATCACCTGAAATAATGACCTGTAAATCCAAGGAGGTAAATGTGTGTACCTATGGGAGATGTGGCCATCACATACTGGGGCTGTGTCCCAGCTACAGCCAGGGCCAGTGTTCAGCACCTGGTGAAAGGTGGAGATCTGGCTTGTGGTCTGGTTTATCTGCAAATACAACTTACCTCCATGTGGCATCTGGCCATCAGCAGCTTTATGTGATGGGATAAATACCATGTCCTCTGAGAATGCCAGAACTGGCTCTTAGGGTAAGGGGAGAAACAGACAGCCAGGAATTACAGGCCAGCCCTCCGTATGTGAAACTACAGGAATTTTTATAGTTTCTTTTCATCCAACCACTTATCTTTGTGCCTACCCATCCCCACAGCACAAGTCAGCATTGCACAGTGATGAGTCTGACAGCACTGCTGATGCAAGACATTTCTGTGCATTTATCTGTCAGGCACCAGTGAGAAAATAATATCCTAGGGAGGTGGTATAAGAGGAAAGCCTGGAATTACAGCATCCTCTCCTGGGGCTGCCTCGGATACAAAGTACACCCACATTAGTAACACAGTTTGCTCCACCACAGGCCACTTACAACTCCTATTTAATGACAGATTCTGCACCCAGCAGACAAGGGCCAGGCAGTGTCTCAGCCCAAATGAATGGTTAGGAGGCCGTGCACAAAGAGCCTCTAAGGGTTAATGTGCTAATGTTGGTTTGGGCTATTTATTTCCATCTTTGTTTCACTGCAGTCCCAGGTAATCATAGAAACAGGATGGTTTAGGTTAGAAGGGACCTTGAAGTTCATCTTGTTCCATCCCCTGCCATGGGCAGGGACACTTTCCACCATCCCAGGTTGCTCCAAGTCCCATCCAGCCTGGCCTGGAACACTTCCAGGGCTGGGGCAGCCACAGATTCTCTGGATAACCTGTGCCAGGGCATCGCCACCCTCAAAGGCAAAGAATATTTTCCTAATATCAAATCTCCCTACTCTGTCAGTTTGAAGCCATTCACCCTCATCCTGACACTACACACTCCCTTCAAAAGCCCCTTTCCAACACCAATGTATAGTAGGGAAGGAGCTCCAACTGGGAGTCCTGGGTGTTCTCTTGTCTCTGGAACCCTGCCAACAGCTGAACACTGCACTTCCCTCTGCCTGTCACGAGCTTCCATAGGGACAGAGATCCATCATTCCCACACTCTGCTGTTCTGCTACACTCTCTAGTCATGACACAGCAATTGCTGTTCTTATGGATGGAGCTCTAAGAATCCTGCCTTGATAGAACTACAGAATGGGATCCTTCATTCTCTTTTGCCTGGTTAGCAATAAGGGAATATGGCTGGTGATCGTTTGCCTGAAAAAGGCCACACAGGAGCATTGCTGCATCTCTAGGACCCCACAAACTGGGACAGCTCCAATGGTTAACCAGGAAAATAAAGAGCAGGAATCCTTCCTTCGTGACAACTTGCATGCCTTTCCAGCAGAGAGGCTTCAGTCTCAGGCACTGAAAGAGCTCAGGAACTTGGTGGCAGCAGAGCAGAGAGTTGTCTCTGCCCAAGGAAAAGGGCTCAGGCTCCAATTCTACTGCCCAGGGAGCTTCTCAGGAAATTATTTCTCACTCAGGTGGTTCAATGGTTTCTGCAGCTCCGGGCTGGCCAAGCAGGGCTGTGGCAGGGACTTGCAGGGGGGATGCTGGAGAAAGAACTTGATTCGTTTATTCATGAGTGCATTCCATCATCTGCCAGGAGCCAGGGGCTGCAACACACTGCAGGGCAAACCCAGTGGACAGCAGACAGACAAGATGATAACAACCACACGCTCAGGGGGAAGCCCAGGATCCATTTCCAGCAGCCCAGGCAGGCTCCACACAGTCCTGCCCAGCATCAGCTGAGGTGCTGCTTCATCAACCCTCCCTGCAAGTGCTGCTGTTTCAGCATTTGCACTGGCTTTGAAGACTTGCAAGTTCCAGCAAAATCACAAACCTGGAATCCATCCAAAAGGTATCTGGGGCAATAACCCTCAGCAACTGAACCGGCCACTGGGATATAACCTGGCCCTTAAACAGTTTTATTTGTTACTCCATTTCAATGCTGAAGTGCACAGTGCCAGTTAGGAGACACAAGCATGGCTGAAGGGCAGAATACGTATTCTAAGAGGAATTTTTTTAGTTTAAATTATTTTTTATTTAGGCTGACATATAATAAAACCACCTCCTTCCCCCACTTCTTCAGAAAGCAATGGCATGTAAGGGGGAATGAGTTTCAACTGCTAAGAAAGCCTCTCCACAAAGAATGCAAAATACATTTTCTTAGGCAAAAGACCAAGCAGAAATTCCTCCCAGGCAGAAAATGCTCCACTGCTCTGTTTCCATCCCTTCTTTCCCTGCAGAAAGGCAGCAAGCCAGCCTCACATTAGCAGAAGTCCAGCAATTATCCCACTTCAGGAACCTCCACTGTCACTAAAGCAAAGGTTAATTGTCCCACATTTATTTGCCAGACTTCAAGAGATGAGTTCTACAATATTAGGGTGGATTTTTCATCTCTTTAATGTAATTTTTACATCTCTGGGAAAAAGTCCGAGTGCCAAAGGCAAATATTATCTAACTCTTCTAATGGAAAGCTCCTAATGGAAAGCTGAAAGTCACTTTCTGCAACTGCTGGAGAGTCAGAAAGGGTCTTGGAACAAAGTCACAGAAAAGCAAAAATGTCTTCAAGCTATAATGGACTTTAATGAAATTAGAGAAAGGCACTATGAGGAAATGGCCAGACTGCAGAGAGCCAGGTGTCCATCTGGCCGACCTGGAAGGGTCTCCTGCAACCTCGTGCTCCATCACAATCACTCACTGAAAATACATCTCCTCCCCCATTTGGAAAGCCTTTGGTGGATCCCATACACCCAAAAGCCACTCTCAAATGAAAAGATATTCTTTCAGAAAAGGAAACACTAAGAGTAATAAAGGCAACTAAAACTGTACCAATCCATAGAGGACGCGCAAAGATTTGCTCAGGGAACTTGAGGCAACTCAGGTTAATTCAGAATTATTGTTTATGTATTCCAATACCCAACATGATTAACTGACATCTCCCATAAGTAAAATAAAAGCCAGCTGCTGAGTCAAGCACATGTGAATGAACCATAACTGCAAATTATTTCTTCTTGTTATTATCTGTTCTCTTCCTGGATCTCTATGACTGTGTGCAAACAATTCCTGATGTGTCTGTAAGCTGAGCATTCCTGCTAGAACCAGTGAGAGACTAATCTTATTCCAGGCTCACTCTTTTGGAGCTGTTTATTACACTAACAAGTCATAGCACAAACTTTATCTAATAACTCCTGAGGCAGAGAAATTAGCAGGCAAGGAGGGCAGGTTTTAAGGATGCACCCTCATTAAAAACAAATAAAAAACCCAAACCATCCCCAAAACACAACAGAAGCACAAAGGAGAGATGCTCCCAGGTTGTATTCTGTGGCTATACCAAAATTAATTCTATGTGGGCCCCACTGATGTGAGCAGAGTGTTCAGGGAACAGGTCCTGTCTCAGAGAGCTTATGGTCAGGAGAAGAAAGGGGTAAAACAAGTCTGGAGAACATCATTCCATTGCTTGCCTGGTTCAGAAAGAACACGGATTTTATATTTTGCAGTTTGTGTTCTATGACTGCTGCTTCTAAAATCATAAGTTCTCACCTGAACACTCCCCCCACTCCCTGCAACAGGTAAAGGAGAAAATGGGAGCAAACAAACTGATCAAAAGAGGACAGATCCTCGGGTTCATTTTTCTCCACGTGTGGCTGCTGTAACACCCCAACATGAAGCATCAATGCTTGTGCAAACAGAGAGCTGTGCTGCCACCCTTCCCTGCCCACCCTGTCCTGGGACTGCAGCACAGCAGCAGTTTTGCTGCCAGCAGAGATGGGGAGGGATGAGAGGCCGACTGCTGAAATCAGGAAGCAGACAGACCCTTGAGCAAGTGTCAGCTCCTGTGCACATTTTGGGGAAAATCTGAGAAAATAAAACTCTCTCACCTCTACAAACCAACATATTCACACTAGGTTTACTAAGTATCATCCAGTGAGCCCAAGCAGAACCAATTTCACTTTCCCTCCTCTGACAATAACCAACTTTACATTGTTTATATTTTATATAACTAAAATAAAAACTATTGGACAACTCAACACCTGTCCCAAAAGGACATTTGAGACTGGCTCTGACAGGCCCTGCACACACTCCTGATTCATGTTGACTGTGGAGCCAGTTCTACCAAACACCTGTCATTAGACAGATGCCCAGTCTCTCTGCCCACCACCACTGCTGCTACTGGAACCAGGTGCCCCAAAAAGGAAACACTACATGGCTAAATTTAAATGGGATTCAGATTACCCAGGATGTGCAGACTGACCCCTCTGCATCCTGTCATGGCTGTCAATCAGAGTCACCTTTACCTTCAAGATCCAGAGATATTCCTGGGGATACAGTCACAACAGATCTGTGCTCAAATGCTTGGCTCTTCCAATATTTGATATCACACTATGTACACACACATTAACAAAACTAAACTCTCTTACAGAGCTGCAGGACAGAACTCAGTCTTCCTGTCTTTGACATCATTCTTTTCCTTCTCCATTCTCCTTTGCTAGGACACAAATGATGACAAACTAGGTGGCAAACTCCCAGTAACCCATTCCTAGTGCAAGTGTGGCATTTTGGCTTAAAGTCATCAGGCAGTCTATTCCAAATAATGAAAATAACAACAGAAATCAGATGTGGAGGACTCATCCATCACAACAGTGATCTCTCCCAAAGTCCTGCTATATTTTAAAAATTACTGGAAGCTCCTTTCTGTACAGGAAAGGAGTTTGTGTCACATCTGACGTAAGAAAACTGAACCACCAGAAAGAGCAACCAGCAGGAGAGATTCTTGCAAGTCCCTTCCGACTGTGTGCAGCCACGTGCAACAAGACACACTGCAAATTCCTTGAAAGCCCAAATAATACACTCCATTACGGAGTAGCACTAAATTAGAACATAATAAAAGATTTTGCCTCTATTTCCCTCTGGAATATGCTCTCCTGCACCAAGGTGAAAGAGAGACATGTCCAGAAGACACAGCATCCCAAATAGCAGTGTAGATGTTTGATGCCTACTTGGCCCAGGCATCCCCCAAGACCATGCTCCATCCCATACCTCACCACCAACCCTGTCCTCCTTTTATCTCCTCCTGAACCTGACCAGGAACACTCAGCAGGGGGCCAAATCCTTCTCCTTTGCCCGTCCAGGGGGACCCCACAATCAACTCACCAGCACACGATCTCCAAGCCGTAAGTCCTTCTCCCCTTTTTTCACAGACCCGCTGTCCGAGAGGTTCGACCCGGACTCGTTGCCCGTCTTCATGGCGCTGTTGAGGACGCTCTCCCGCAGCGGGATCACGCGGCTGGACAGCGGTGGCGTGGCCGTCCCCGAGTGCAGGGACAAGTTCTGAGCTGTCAGGGAGTCCACGGAGGGGGCGTCGCTCCCCGAGCCCTCGGCCACCGGCTGCCGCGTCAGCTTGGACGGCCGCGTAAAAATCCCCTGCAGCGGCTGGCACTCGAAGTAGCGCACTCCTCCGACAGAGCCGTCATTCTTACCCACGGGGTCATCCAGAACAACCCCTGCCCACTGGCCTGGAGCAAACTGCGTCTCCCCGAGGTACTGGATCACTCCTGGCTTCACTCCGTTCACCCAGACACGTTCGCCCACCACAAAGTCTCCCAGGAAATCATCGCCCACCTCGGCAACCTTTGAGCCCGACTTCTCGGCGCTGGTGGTGGATGTGGTGCCCTGCTTGTGTAAAGGTGAGCCTGTGAAGCAAGGAAAAAGAGGTTTTGGTATAAGGAGACATCCTAGAAGGAAGCCAAAACACCGGGAAAAGGTGTTTACAGAAAGGAAACATCTGGGACAACAACGTAGATTGCAGGTTTACACCCTGTGAAGATGAAACCTGAGTGAACCCCATTGCTTACACACCTTCCTCAGCAGGAATGCAACCTGCACAGAGTCTCCATCTGCTGCCCAGTTTCTGCAGGTCTCACACAGAACATAAAGAAATGACCCCATGTCTTCATCCCCTTTTACAACACCCTAGCCCCCTCACAGCCCCAGAGGGGCTGCACTAGTGTGGATGAGCTCAAAAGCACAGGAGTGGTGGTAAGTGCTTAAGGACCAAAAAGAGCCCAATGAATGCTGCTTTGCAGAAAGAAGCCAAAGTCATCCTTTTGCCCAAAAACTAAATAAAAAAATGTACTTTTTTTTTTTTAAAGTGTGAGGCACTGATGTTTTAGTACTTGGCACTATGAGAAACCCATTGAGTGTCCCACCAATGGCACTAACAGCTCCTGTGGGACCACACAGCTGCCTCCACAAATTCCCCATTTTTCCCAGCTGCTGCTGTGCCCTTTGCTGGAGCAAACAGCAGCAAGCAGACACCTGGGGTATGTTCAATATAAACAGCATCTCTCTAAACAGGAAGCATCTACAAACCTTCATGCACAGCCTTCCAGGGCCACACAACGTGCATGGAACTCAATATAACTGGCAATAAAGAGTGCCCTTATTCCAGCATCAGCCTTCCAGCAGTGCTCTGCTACCTGGAGAAGGAAAACTGCAGGCAATGCTGGAATTCACTGCTCTGTTCACACTCTCCAGCAGAGTCGTGATTGGCCAAACTCTCCATAATACAAAAGGGGACCCTTAAATATGTAACAGGTGCCTGAATGGGAACAGAGTCAACCCAAGCAAACAAGACAGCAGTGACCCAACTCTCGCTGACCCCATTGTCAAACCCTCCTATCACAAACTTTGGGCTTTCAGCCCAGGCCCTGGGGCAACAAATGACAAGGACATGGGAACTTCATTAAAAGTCCTGAAGGTTAAAGGGGAAGGTTGAGTAAAGCCCCAAAAGAAACCACAACAGAAACTGAGGAAATAAGCTTGCAAAATAAGATCCAGCAAGTCACATACCGTGGACCTTCAGCCATCCTCAGCTCTCAGTAGCCCTGAGGTCCCAAGTGCAGCTCTCCCACACAGCTGGTGTAGGGGGTGTGTGCAGGAGACTTGGTCCCACATATCCTGTGCTCAATAAAAGCTCCCTGGACTCTTCAACCAAACTTTCAGCTGAAGTTTCTGGGTGCCACCAACCAGAAAAGTCTAAAGCACATCCAGGAAGACATTTTTATTTGCTACCAGAGAAGGCTGACAGACGACACCCTGAGCAGCTGTAGAGACAAGCCAAACTTGAGTGCTTATGTGTAATGAACTGTGAAACTTGTTCAGCCTCAGCCATCACTGTGGCTCAGTCTGCAACACCACTACAGCTCCTTCACAAGTAATGGGCCTGACAGATCAGGCTCATCTCCTAGAAAGCCTGAAAAACATAAAAGCTCTCAAAGCAAAAGCTTTCAAAGCTTTGCTAGAGGTCTAGCAGAGAGGAAGGAAAAGAGCACCAGGGCAATAGCAATGTGTTACGAGGGATTGATGTTGACACTTTGGTTCTCATTAGACTCCAGAGGTAACACTTGACAAATTTCTATAGCCACCAGTTTGGGGCCCCTGGAAACAGCACCTCTGCCTGGTCTGAACCTTATCTGAACAAGAAGAGAGCAGCAGTTAGGGTGTGATTGTACAAACTTCTCTCATGAACAGAAGTATCTCCAAGCAGCTCACAGAGCTGGAAGTCTGGAGAAGATCAGCCAAGGGGGACACACACAGTGTAACACATGGGGAACGTTCAAGAAAATCCCATGAGGGGCACAGGAGGGACAGCAACTACTGTCCCCAACTGCGTGAATATTGTTCCCAACTGAAAGTGTTGGTGGCAACAGAGACCATGGAGCTCCCAGCAGAGCTCATTCAGCTCCCAGGGAGAACCTTCTCCTGGCTTCTGGACCCTGCATTGGAAGTTTCCTCAACCTCACATGTTCTTCATTAAGTTTTGGGGACTTTTGGGCAAATTTCTGGCATTCAAGCTTGTGTCACACTCATTATTGTAAGACAGTACACCAAGATGAACTCCATCAGAAGGACAGCATTACATCCAAGAACCAGTTTCACCTTAAAAAATTAAGCCCAAAGACTGTAAGGATGCTTAGAGCTTTTGATCTTTACAAAATACTTTAAATAAAAAGAAGTGCAAAGGAAACAGGGCTCCATCCATCTGAACTATAAAAACAACCACAGGCAGAAAATAAGACCACTATTGTCATTTCAATGCTTAATAGCACAAGACAGTAAAGCACCCAGATTAGGAAATTACATTTTAAGAAGACTTTAACTTAAATAACCAAAGCTGGCTACAGGGTTTTATCACCAACACCGTCTGTGATAGGTAGGAGAATAAATTAAATTAGAAACACAACTTACACCTTGGTTTTGTGCTTGGCAGAGCACCCTAACACATAAAGCTTGTGCCACTGACATGTTTATGCACATGTATGCACCATGTCAAGGACAGCCAAACTCAACCTACTGTACAGGGAACTATAAGCACTTAAAATTTGGGGGGCTCTTCCACTATACTGAGAAGAGATCCAAACTGTTTTGCTAGTCTTATTGGAGCCTGAGTTTCAGCACAGTTCTTGATTTCGGGTTAGTTAATGGTCAAGATACAGGTCACATTAACTCTCACAGGCACCTCTGCAATGTGGCTGAGATAAGCAAACCCTTCAGCAGCAAAGCTCAAGCAAAGAAAGGCAGGAAGGCTGCCCAAAGCTGAACAAACAATGCAGCAGGATTTAAAACTGTATTTAGACTCACGTATTTCACTGCAAGTGCAAACACTTTCAAAACTGACTTGGACCAGAAAAAAAAATAAAGAACAGTTCATTGGATTCTTGGTGCAACATTGTCTTCCCCCAAAAACCAGAATCTTAGTGGAACTTTACAGACTCTTGTTCATTTTAGGTGCCTGTCTGATAGGCAAGTATGCTGACCTACAGTAATTACAAGCATCTCAGGGAAACAATCTCATTCCAGGCTCCCAAGCAGTGCAGGCAGAAGCATCATTATTCTTGAGCATGAGGTGAGTTATTTAAAAGTACAGTACATAAGTAAGGGACTGCCTGAAGGTTCACCTTCTGTATTACAGCCACAATGTAGAAACTTGTGTTTTACATGGCTTTCATTACCCACATATGAAATAATAACCATGGAGCACCTAATAGGCTTTTGTGCAGCGGGTTTTCAGAGAAGCCAAGAGTCACCATGATCAAGTTGAACTCATTTCTCTTGGCGTTGGATCTGATGGACCCATTAACTGGATGGTCAGACAGCATCCAGAGTAGTCCAAGTGGACTAAGCTCTGATCCTCCCAGGTAGGTATCTGGTCACCAGCCTTTCAGAAGGCAAGTGGTAGCAATGAATAACTTGATTTCAATCCCACGAGTATCTTAGGATAGCCCAAAAGTGAGATCAGCTGATGGCACTGCTCTCAGAGATCTGACATGGGAATAACCACTCTCCAAGTACCTCTTACATCTGAAGGGAAAGCCACCCAAGAGGATTGCCATGAAAGATCCCTGAGCTTTTCCAGCCTACAGGCACCTAAGGAGTTGGTCTATCAGTCTGTGTCACTTGGATTTGCTGCTTCAAAGAAAAAAAGTCTTTTTCTAGTCAGACTCCCCAGATAAACACCAACAAGTTCCAAAAAACTCACTAAGAAACAAGTTCCAACAAACAGCAAAACAAAGGTACAGATCTCAGGTGTGAATTGAGAAGAGGTACACAAACAAAACACACCCAGTGGAACAAACTGGGTATTTTCTACTCCAGCCCTGCCAGTACCTGCTGATGCCAGTCAAGAAGCCACAGGACCTCTCTGAATGTCACTATTAGGTATCTAACTCAGCAGCTCACCTGGAAGCCAGCGGTGAGGAAAGCTCTTCCTGCTTGGTCCTAGAGGATCTCCCTGTGCTGCTCTGTCCAGCACAGACCTCCCTCGTTAGTCAGGACTGTGGCAGCAGCTCCTGCCCTCCTCCTCTCACCGGGACCAGGCTCCAGGACACAACAAGCAGTGAGCAGGAGCTCTTCCACTTGGGCTTTCCAGCTTTACAACCCTATTGTGCTCATTAGCTGGCTCATTCTTCTCAGATTAAATGGGCTTCCTGTAGGTCACAGCTTCCAGGGCTGAACAACAATTTGTAAATCAAAGTCACACAGAGCATCCACTAAATGCACATCTTATCCAGCTTCAAATCTACTTTCCCTTTTCTTCACAAAGCCTACACATTAACCCCCACTATGGCAAACCTGGTGCTTAGGGCTCTTTCTGCAAGCTCATCCCATCAGTTTTAGGGACCCACGCTGACAGGGCACCAGTACTTGAGAAGCCAAATTCCTGCCAGCCAAGAGCTGGGGAGGTTAAAGGTTTAACTACAGTTTCAGCCTGTTCACATGGCTCTTGTTACTGTGTCAATGAAAGCCATGTGTCCAAAATCCCCGGAAGAACAAGGGCTTCTGCAAAAAGGGCATGGACTCTTCCAGCTCTTGGAAAATGCTGTAGGCAGGAGTGAAGAGAAGCTTTGTGCAGTACAGGAGCAAGAAAGCCCCCTCAAGAAAGCTCTGGAAACTGAAACAGGAAGAAAGAGCACTTGCTCTGTAGCATCAGCAGGAACTTTTTTCTCTGTAGCATCCCTGACAACATGCTCAGCCTTGTGCTATGTTTAAGTCCCATCCACATCCACTGAACCCATCCATCCCCTCCACATCTTTCGGCCTCCCACAGCACTCTCTTAACACCAGGCAACTGAAACAAAGGGGAAAGGAAACTTGCATCTAAAGGGGAGGAGGGAGAGGAAGGGAAGAGCAGTTTAGCATGAGAAGCAGTGCACAGTGAGTGTTGCCCATGTATTTCCTACTCCCTCCAGAACCCTTTTGTAGTCTGACTGCTCCCAAGACACATGCCAGGCACCCCAACTGCCAAAGGGCTCAGAAATGCAACAGCCTGTTGTGTTGCTATGGGAATCAGGAGACAGGCAGTTAATTGATAAAATGGAGGCACATTAGATTTAAAAGAAAGAGAAAAGAAAAAAAAAAAAACACCACCACCAAAAAAA
>VZRO01006231.1:47956-78173 GCA_013397915.1 Daphoenositta chrysoptera
AAAAAAAAAAAAACAACAAAAAAACCACCAAACCCACACAAACAAACAAGCAAGCAAGAAACCCCCCAACAAAAGAAAATAAAACAAAAAAAAAAAAAAAGAAGAAAGATTCCAGAGTAACATCTTGTGTAAGGAATGAGGGAGAAAAATCACAAACATGGCATTTACAGGATAGCTTTACAGTGTCCCTAAAAGAGGTCTTTTTCCTTTTCTATTTTAATTTTCAGAGGTATTTGCACTCAAATATCACCACATCACAAGACAGCCTGACAGGTAGCACAGAGCTGCCCACCTACCCCTGGCTGCCTTCCCTCTCCATGGTAATCAATAAGCTTCTCATCCACTATCCAGCAACAAAAGGTGCACCAGCCTGGCAGAACTGCCACTGTCACAAGACTGAAGACACCTCCCTCTCATGTCACTGGTCCGTGCTGTAGATGCCACTAACCTGTGACAGGGCAGCAAGTCATGCAGTCTGTGAGCATCTCAAAGTTCAGCCTTGCAACCAGACTGGTCAAAAAAACTTTTGGCACCAGCTCTGCTCCTCCCAGCCCGGGCAGGGCTTCAGGACAGTCCCAAGACCAGAGAACTGTAATGCCCATTTGAAGCCAAGACAGATATTGCCAGCTGGAAAATGGCACTGCTGGCCACAGGGGTGCCAGCTAGAAGGAGTAATGTCTGCTTTTACTGCCACAGGGATTACACGAGAGCCTTGGGGGCATCAGAGCAGCCTGGCTCACTGTGTGGTTCCATGCTCAGATGATGAGGTGGGGATGACAGTCAGACACTCTCCCTGCTCAGGCTGCAGCCCGTGCTCAGGGCACCAAACATCTGTGGTGGATGACACTGTCCCATCCAACAGCCCACCTCCCTGCACTGTGAGCTGGAGGACAGCATGGTCTTGTCCTTACAGCCACACAACTGTCAGCTCCTGGTGCAGTGGTTTCTACTCATCTGTTTACACTGCAGTTACTATGAACTTCTCTGGGTCTGCAGTGCCATTTCATCGCCAAGCATAACACTGCAGAATTTCCTGACGGAGAGCAGAGCTCATCAGAGCTTCCCCTCGGAGGAGGACAGTCCAGAGCATCTACTCCCTACCACCTACAGCAGCTCTCTACGGGGCAAGAGAGAAGGAGGCACAACCTGCTGCACCTCCAGGAGCTGCCACTTGTGCAGGGAGACGGGGATTCTTCCCTTGGCAGCATCAGCAGCAGCCACACAGGCACAGCCGAGGTGCCTCCCATGGGAGAAGGGCTGGTGGCTGCTGCCTCCACAGCACTCACTGACAGTGAGGCCTTACCACACGGAATTTCCAGGTTCCCACACTGGATTTGAGCTCCTCAAAGCAGCTTGAATTACATAAACATGAGGCTGTTAGCAATCAAGTGGAAGCCAGCCCATTGCCACATCCAAATTCAAATTATCAAGCACAGCAATGAAGCAGCTGTTTTCTGCGAGATTTATCACGGCCCTTTCAAGCTGCAGGATGAGGCAGAAACAGAGAGGGAAGACGTGCCTGCAAGAAAAAGCAATACTTCACAGACAACAGCCAACTGCCTGGCAGCACACTGTGGGAGGAAGGAGCCCCAGAGATTTATGGCTGACTTGGAAAAAAAGACTGAAAGCTCTGCAAGTTCAAAGCTGAAAAGTTGGGGCTGTGATCTGGCACAGAGGCAAGCTCTGCATCTGGCACCCTGAAAATCTATTGCCCCTGCTGCTCCTTGGAATAACCCCAATGGCGTGGATATTGGGATCTGATACAACTTCAGCACCCCTGGCTTTAGCTCCTTTGAAGAGAAGAGACATACCCAGAAATAAAACTGCAGTGAGGAGGAAGACAGTAAGAATGAGAATTATGAATGAGAAGCAAAACCAAGCAAGGACCACTGCAAAGAGGTCTTGCACTGAATGCAAGGAGATGCCCATTGAGACAAATATTTGCCTCCAGAGAGACAGCTGTGAAGGGCAGTGAACCTCAAACAGACATCCCAAACAAAGGCTTTCTTATAAAGGTCTCATTCAAGATGCTGACTGTTACAAAATCTGCTCTGCCACAGGCAAGAGACATTCTTGGTGCCCGCTAGAGATGGGAAGGATGGAGGAGCTGGGGGGTTACCAGCTATGCTAGATCAAATCCAGTATCATTCTGAAAAGAAACAAACAGCAAAGCTATATATTTATGCGAGGATTTAAAGTTTTTTTCAAATAAAGAATGGTATTCAACAAAATATGCAAAGCAGATTGGTTTTGGCAGCACAGAGCACAAGGGAGGCGAGTGACTTGTAGCAAATGCACAAGGTTTCTTTCACTGAGGGATAATTACCTTGCAGTGTATGGATGGAGCTATTCATCTCTAGATTACAGTCTTAATTTTTATGTAATTATTATTTTTAAAACCATAAGTGTATTCTTTCAACATTCACTTTTCAATACTCTACTTAACATTTTTAAGCCTTAAAACAGGCCCTATATATCACACCTCTAGAGAAGCATTTTTTCACAGAAAATAACGAAAACAAAAATCCCACAATTTTAACAGCACTGCAAATTTAACAAAGATTGGAACACCCATATCTTCTTCCCCAGCATGTGCCACCCCTCATCTCTAGAAATAACATACAGACACATTTGCATGATTAGAATTTAATAAGCCCCAGGTTAGTATGTCAAAGTAACCCAGGGTGTATTACAAAATAACACAGGCTCTATTCTTCCTTAAATAAATAATACCACTTCAGCTAGAGAATATTCCACACAAAAGCATTACTCACTTTATTCACCATAGCTTATTCTGACTAGAACACACAGTTTTCCATTCAAGCAAGGAAGACCCACTAAGTTTTGTCCCACTAGCGCCATAGCCAAACTGGGTTACCTTGCACAGACCACTGCAAGTAATGAAAGACTTAAGGGCAGGAAGGAGCATTAGAAAGCAGCCCAGGGTAACCTGTGAGATGGCCCTGAGAGCAAAAACACCAACTGAGGGGGGAAATACTTACAAGGAAGGCTCCTGCCTGGCACAGGGAGCTTCTTCCAGCAGCCCACGTCCTCGCACACGTCCTCGGCCGATTTTTTGCAGTCACACCCTGTGGTCAGTTCTCTACAAAGCTTGCACAAAGCTGACTTCTTGGAGCCTTTTCTTGCCAAAGAAGCACGGAGAAGCTTGGGAAGGAGCTCAGCCTAAGCCCACCATGCCCACAAACCCCAGCACACACGCACATGTGCACAGCTGTCTGCGGTTTGTTGGGCTGTGGGAATCTGCAAGGCACAAGTGTGGTTTGGGGGCTGCTGGGATGGAAGTGCAGACAGCTGCTCTCAGTGAGCTGATCCAATGACAAAAAGAAAGAAAAGGAGGCAGACACAGGTCTTTAATGAGACATTTATAAACGATTTCCCAGGCAGAATACTGGCACTAGCACAGAGAGAGGAAGAGTCTTGGGACACCTTCTGAACTGGAGAAATTTATCCTGAGCACCAAACACTGTAAAAAGCAGCCAAGTAAAGCACAGTGCTTTCTCTCCACCAGAAGAAGTAATTAAACAGCAGGATTTTGAAATTTCACAGCCTTCTAACATATTGGAATCTTGCTCAGGCATCATTCCCATGATGCCATGATGATTTTTTGCCTTTTCTTTAATACCCCTTTTATATACCCTTTTATATATCTTTTATGTATCCTCAGTGCTTTTAGTTCACATAATTGTAATTCCTTAAGTCCCATAACTCAGCTTGGACCTAGTATTCCATTAAGCCAGGAGACCAAACATCCTGGAGGCCTCATGGTTGGAGGCCAGAAAGCCCTGTGCTATCCTGAGAAACCAAGATCTTCCCTAGAACTCATCCTGTAAACTCAGGCCCATCCAGGGGGGGATTTCTCGGGATGGGGGGTTCATTTGAGCCTCTCATTGGGGAATCTTGGATCGATATGCTAATTTGCAAGGCCTATAAATTCTATACATGATCTATCGTGTGTGTGCATTTCAGCACATTCCACCTGGACAAAGTGCTGCACCTTTAAGGATCCTTAAATAAATACTGAGGTAAAAACCCCTTTTTCCCTTAACCGTGTTTGACTCATAATTTTAAGACCAGGGACAGGCAACACCCACACAAAACCCACTTGGATGGACTCTGGGACCATTCCTACAGCACCGACTGAGATGAGCAGCCAAGCAGTACATTGCTCAAGCACGTGCACACAGAAAGGCCACTGACTTATTCATTCAGAAATAATAGCATTAGCTCAGTCCCAATCAAATGTAGAACAGAAGGTACCTAAAAAAGAGCCTGGCTTTGTCCAGAGGGCAATTATTATTTTCTGATCAGACTAGAGCCAGTTTAGGGGATCCCAGTAGCTCCCTGTACTGGGAACAAGCAGCAGGAGAGGTAGTTGTGTGTACATAACTCATGGTATTTACTCACAGGGCATAACCCTAGCAGCCATGCACAAGCAGATTGATTGTACCTCTAACAATCCGTGGAAAAGTTAAAGGACAGGAGACAGTCTACTTCAACTCCAGCTTTGGCACAGGCTGCCCGTGGGCACAGTATTTACTCCAGCCATGGAACAAGCATTACAGCCTCTCACAGATCCTCACAGTGCTTGCTCAGTGATCTGGTCACCCCAGTCAGCTCAGATTAGCTGAGTGCAGTGCAGTAGTTTCCCTGGTGTGACAGGTGATGAGCTGTGCTACTCAGACCTGTGTTCCCACTGCACTCTGAGCACTGCAGAGCCCCACTCATGCTTAAAGCATCCTTTAGTTGGGACATTTGTGCAACTGGAAGCTGCAGGCTCAGGCAGTGAGTGTCCTGCTGGCACCATGGAGTGTCCCCACGATAAGGGCTAGACATGCAGCAATAGAGCACAGCAGCAAGATCTTCCCCACTCCTCCTCTCTTGACAGATAACCACTTCTCATTTCTACCTGCTGAGTCTCAGAAATATTTCTTTGGTACAACCACAAGCTTTTCTCTGACTTCCTAATTTTACTTTGCTCTGCTTCCCTCTGGCAGGAGTTGGGATGATCTTCACAGCAATTGCCCTTTACAAGAGCTGCCAGCCTGCAGCCACAAAAAGTATTTCCTCGTGCCCTGTCTGCAGCTTCTCTTGAGGGGAAAAGCAGAAAAATTTAACACCTGACACGTAAGAAAGAAGGAGGATGCTTTGTTAGCCCCTTATCTGCATGCTGAGAGGCTGGTTTTCAGTGTTTCAGTTATGCTTTGGAAACAGCAATCTGAACTGCTGGGATGGTACCAGCAGACAGACAAGCACTAGGCTTTCTCCCTTGTATGTAGTTTTCTCCCTTCCTCAATAGAAGCATGACATCAATACAATTGCACCATCTCCTTGAGTCATCCACATGAAAGAGGGAAGTTCAGGGGCCACCTGCAGCACCCCAGGATCCCAGAGGAACTGCAGGAGAGGTAAAGATGACCAGCTGATAACTGCCAAGCAAACCTGGGCACGATCCTGGGGCTGCAGTGTACTGAACACAGCTTTGGTTCATCATCCACCAGCCATTTATTCCTACAGCCATACATCCATGCCCAGAGCAGGCACACAGCACACAATGGGCTGGTTGTACACTGCCCCACGCTACGCAGAACGCAGAGTTTGTTGGGCTGGCTTTGTTTTGTCTAATCTAATAAAAAGGATATTTGAGAGCAGATCAACGCTGACTCATCTACTTTATACTTTATTCCAAATACCTGGCTTAAGCAGCTAAGTATCCAGTTCAAAAGGCAATGAGCTGTACATGAACAGGCATCATTTGCAGAAAAGCCAAGTCACCTATTTGCAGTGGATGTCTAAATTTGTTTTTGAAAGTAAACATGACCATGATCCAGATCTGATCCCAAAACACATGAGCTATGATACAAATATTGATCCCCACAGTAAGTGTTCTCAAACCCAACAGGTCTAAGTCTCAGTGACCACCAGAAATGACATTTTACACCATTCCAGGAGTGATGGTGGGCAAAGTGAGCAGCAGCAGTGGTGAGGAAATTGATGATGTTAGTGAGAGATCACAGGTAAAGCCTGGGAGATGACAACCTGAGCTGCACTGAAGACAGAGCACAGGGCCCCACCAGGCACCCTGAGCACACACCAGGCTCCCATTCCCAGCACACCTTACTGGTATGAAAGGCTCACACGTGGACTATGTCTCTCTCTCATGACACTTCTTCAGCATTTTATCAAACGATCAGTTTTAGGCTTTTATCTTCTGAACACCCAGCCAGGGCAGAGGATGATACCCCCAAGCCCTTGTTAGGGTTCAGAATTTTCTCAACATCATACCATCCCTACCTGAAATTCTTCTGTTCAAATCTCCACCAAACCCTTCTAATTTCGGGCAAGTTTTTTTTATTTTTGGTTTGTTGTTGTTTTTTTTTTTTCCCTGAGAAAATACCTCCAAATAAAATATTCTGCAGAAAGCATTTCTGTGAAATAAGTTATACAGCAATACAAAAGGCTCCTGTCATCTTCAGGGAATCCCAAACAACTGTGCAGATTGAAGTGTGAAACAAGACAGGCATGTGCAGGACAGAAACTCGCCCTGTAGCTCAATGACTGCACACCCTCAGCCAAATTCCAAAGGCAGTAATATTTACAGACAGAACACTTCAGTGAATGGAAAGGATGAGGGGAAGCAGCATCAGAGAGGGAAGCTCCTGCTCCTGTGCCTGGAATGGGAGGACAAAAGGCCAGAAAAACCTGCTGGAAGATAACTTCCACTTTCACCTCTGACTTACAGGATGACATGGGCAAGACCCAGTTCTTTAAGTCATCTTGTGTGTAAAACATGGGTAATACTGACCTTCCTCACAGCCTCCAGGCTTTACAGGAGGTGGTGAGGCACTCAGTCTTGAACAGAGAGGTTTCAGGAGTGCATAGGAGGCTTATAATTACAGAAAGTGAGAATGACTTACAGCTCCTGCTTGGTAGGAGTTCCTCAAGAAGATTGGGACCACTCATGAAGCAGAGTTAACTCCTGGGTAATGCTGCCCAACAACTGGAGCACTGGCAGTGCACTCCATCACACAAATTAGCTCCTGAACCTTGGTGCAGGGTCAGCTCTTAAGAGGTACTCATGGCTAAGTTCATCACTGCCTTCCTCTGAGACCATTTAAAAATCCCCATTCACAAACATTTCCTTTCTCACAAAGAATTCTGCAAGCACAGCCGTGGAGTGAAGTGCTCTGCTGCATCCTCTGGTCCACAATCCAGATGTAGCACATTGGACACACATTTACTGTGCTGGAAAACAGCATTGCCAAACACATTTTGTAGCAGAGAGACCATCAACTGTATTTTGAATAGAGCTGCTGAAGTCACAGACAGCTCAATTTTGACAACTGTTATTATTTTAGAGTGAATGTTGTGATAAACAGTGTTTTCTCACAGATTTCACTCCTGCATAAATACCAGTTTCTCTCTTTTACGGGAACAGGATATTCATTTACTTTCTAGCTTCTTCATTAAAAAGTAAATATCCTACTGAACTTAAAGTAAATAGAGAATAATATCTGTATTTTAAATGTTTTAAGGCTTTTGTGGAGATGAAGTCACCTACTTGAGTGTTTACAAGGAAGATGTTCACATGCAGGGTCAGTGTGGGATAGCTCATTCCAACCTAATATTATATTAGCAAATATTATGTACCAACAGTCTGATGCCACTGTAACCCTGCAGACTCTCATCCCAAATCAATCTATGCCAAAGGGAATCTTTCCTTTCATTTCAATGAATGTTGGCTCAGCCCTTTAATGATTAATCTGCTCTTGCTGGATTAGTGCAATTTTTGGAGGCCAAACATGCATGAGCAGATCCCAAAGCTGCATCCCCTCTCTGATGGGCATAACCACAGTCACACTGATCCTACTGCAGACTCACACCAGCCCAGCTGAATAGGATTTGGTTCATTATATCCCAACCTCCACAAGCTGAACATCTGTGGGAAGCAGATTTTCTTTCCCTGCTGTTCTGTGAAGAGCTACAGACAGAGAGAGCAGGAGGGTGTCTGACCTCCACATGCCTTTGGTGTGTGCTCGCCCCCATCCACAATGAACGAGCTGAATATTATGGATTAACTAAATCAAATCCTACCAAGAGTATCTAATCATTAAGACTATTAAAATTAGACTCACAGTTATCTCTGTATGTCACCTGAAGGCTGATTAAATTAAAATTGATTCAACGTCCTTTTATACTGCTTGGAATGCACTGAATCACTTCTTGGGAGAGGAACACCACCAAAGGTACTTCCCCCCTTCAGGAGGGGAACCAGAAAGGGTGGAGGAACCACCACCTTCAAAAACCCCAGTACAAAAGGTGTTTCAGAGTGCAGGATGACAGGCAGAATGGCTCCTGAAAGGCACGTGTGGGCTGAATAGAAGCCCTATGCAAATACTCAAGTGGTTGGTTCACAACCAAGCCAGAAAACATTTGGGAAAGGATATGCCATGGGGATGAGAACAAATATGCAGGGTCTCATGACAGCATCTGTGTCCATGGATTTGTACAGAGGGACACGAGCATCACCCAGGGCACTCCAGCCAACCCCCAGCAGCGATGAGGGGACACACTCAGGCTCTAAAGGTCCCTCAGCAGAGCTGCTGCCATGGCTGTCACAGTTCTCAGCTGTACATCAGCCCTGCATCAGCACAACAGCCACTCTCATGGGCACTTTCTCCTGTTCAGCCCTTGAAAACAATCGTGTTTTCTATCAGATACCTGAGAAGTCCTTGAGCAGGTGACTGCCTGTGCATACCTGGCTACTGATGGAGAGGTGATCTGCTGATAATGTCACAGAGGCATTTGATCCTCACACATCTCGCTGGCACCTCAACCTCCCAACTCCCCAAGGAACTGAAGGCACTGTGTTTACAGAGCTATTAACATAAAGCAAGACCTAATCAAACTTCACTGGCACAGATGACACGTTTCCAGCAGGATCACTAATCTGACCCCAGGAATATCCACTCAGGGTTGCAGCACAGATTTAATTGAGGACAGCACTCGGATGGGAGCTGAAAATACCAATCATTCCATGAGGCCTGATGCAAAACAGCAAAACCAAATGTTTGCTAGAAATAATAGAAGCCTCTGGCCCTGTGATGTGGGGTCTTCTCTCTCAATTCACCAGCACACAACACCCCAAGTTAATGTTAATCAAGAAGCACAAAGCCTTTGAATAGACAAGAATTAGGTCCCTATGTCTGTACCAGTCAATCAGTGCTCCGGGCACTACAATCCTATTTCTTTTGTTTCAGGCAAAACAGTGGTTTACTGTCTTTCATATTTATTTGGGAATTAGAATTAATAGATTGATACAAAACCAGAGAGCCTCAGCAGTTTCTTGCAGCTTTCTAAAAAAAGCCTATGTAAAGACACCACTAAACCATCAATAGTTAGCTGAGAACAACCTCCCCAAGTTCTCTCATTACTGAGGCATAAATTCCTCATTAAGAACACCATCCCTCTCTCTGCTTTTTACTGCAAAAAATTCTAGAAGCAACAGAAATTGCTTCTTACTGCTATGCATCCAGCCAATTTAACTTAAACAACATTCTGAGAAACTTGAGGGGCAAACAACTGATTTCCAAGTTAATTTACCAATATGTTGCTGTTAATGCTGTAGCAGATAAACAAACAGGAATGAAGATTTCCTGCTGGGAAAGGCAAGAGCAAGGCACTAAATGTGCAAGAGAGCTAAGGTGGGGGTGAGGTTTATGGTCCTCCAGCAGAATTGAGGCAGGTACAGATCAAAAGAGACTTGGCCATAGAATTGCTGAGTCTCAAACTAGAAGCAGCCCTCAGAACATAATCATATTTCTAGACAAGAAATTTGGAAAAAAAAAAGTTAACTCCTTCATGCAAACTCAGCCCCTGGGCACAGCAGTAACTGTTCCCCAGGATGGACCAGCCTCAGCCCATCAGCAGCCAAAACCCAAATACAACTAACTGGGACCCAATACCCAGCTCAGGCTTATCAAACCCTCATTACAGCATATTTTAGTTTAATTATCCTGTGGAGCCAGTCATTCCCTTCTCTTTAATGGCCCTGGGAGCGTTCCAGTCTGCTTCACTCTTATTTTTAGTGAATAAAAGCAACACACAGTGTTTGCAGAAGGAGACATTATGCCAGCATTATTAGCTCTGTGCATTTATTCTTCATCTAAAATAATGCATGTACACTTACATGAAAACAAGAAGGCATTCCTAGGCTCCCAGCAATATGCTGTGTAGTTTAGCTATGAAAGCATAGTTTTTGGCAATAAAACTAGGTAACTGCTGAAAAACAGTTTTGATATTGTTAGCCATGCCTAAATATGAAATTGATGTGACAGACACTTGCACTTGACCATTCAGAAAGACAGGATCCATCTGTAAAATCCAAGGTCTGGATTCTGACTGGATGCACATAAGTCTCACAGAAAACTTAGTAAGTTTGGGCTTTTTTGCCTCCGGCACTGAAGTCTCAATGTTGCCCAGCTCCATCTGCAAATACAAATATTTCTTTTTTCCTCTACCTCCTGCTAGAATTTTTTAATTGAACAAGAGATTTAAGAACCATAAACAAACACTAGAGCCAGCTGACAGCCAAATGAAGTATGAAAGGCAAATTTTTTCTCCAACCACGTTACTCTAACACTGCTCTGAGCAGACAAAACCCATTCTGAAATGTGAATGCTTCTCTTCCCAGCAGCTTTCACCTGTTCCACCAGCTGGGAGGGCTCTGTGGGCCCATTCATCACAGCTTCCATTCTCTTTCCATCTTGAAAAAGCAGGCTTTTCCAGGAGGAGGGTGGGAAAGAAACCAAAACACACGAGCTTTGTAACAAGAAATCCAAATATCAGTGAGCCCTGTACCAGTGACCCACACCTTCAGCACAGAAAGCTCTCTTGCATGTGTGGTCAAGGGCAGTGACTTTCTTCACTGGAAACGTGGGAAATAAGCCAACACATTTGTAGGAAATCCTCTCCTACAGCAGCTGGAGGTGAATTTTCAGTCTGGTTAAGGAAAATAGTTACTGCAAAGCAGCCAAACTTACTTTTTTTTCATTGTTACAGCTTTGCAGGAGTGAAGGGAGGGGGATAGCCACTCAAGGGGGACACCACTCAAGGCTAATTTCTTCCAGGAGTCCATGTCAGCTGCCAGTTCCCCACTGACTTTCAATGGAAATGGCAATTTCAGGTTTTTTTTGAAAAAGCCCCCGAAGACAGCAAGCCAATGTACCTAACCCAGACAACCACCACAAAAGCTCTTATACCTAATGGCTCTGTGAAAGCACCAGCTCAGGTAAGGACACAACTCTCCACTCAAGGGAAGTTCAACGAGGGTGTAGGACATTCCATGAGCAGAATTGACTCTGAGTATGTTTTCAGGAAAAATAACTCTAATACAGCACGTAAGACAAGCTGGCTCAGTGTGACTACAGCACATTTGGTCCCTATAGAAACCTACAGCCATGAATTGTGGAATTCTATAGACGTGCACACAAAGCATCTCCCATCTGCATTGACCCTCTTTCTGGTACATAAGATGTGAGTTCTCAAGAGTGCATGGAAAAGTTGAAGAGGAATCTCCGTGCCTGGGAAAGGAAGAGAAAAATGAGAGATAGATAAGAGACACTCAACTTTCTACAAAAGAATATGAACAGAACACTGGGGAAAAGAGAAAGGAGAAATCAAAGCAACTTTGTGTATTCCAGAGTAAGAATAAAGGGAAGTACCTCTACCTGCACTTGTGTAGACAAGATTGATAAACTTATGGGAGGGGAAGAGGATCAAAGTGTGAAGCTTTTAAAAATTCATTTGCATCTAATGGCTCTGACATACCTTCCATACAACTGGAGAACAGGCACCTTAACATGAAATCTGAAAAATATAATCCTGATTTGGGGTCTTTCTGAGCCAGCCCCAAGCTCCCAGAGCCAAGGAACATCTCAGAGGCAACAGACTGGGCATTGCTGCAGTTTAATTCCATGCTTTGTTAGATTTATGGTTCTCTTTTGCAACTGTATTTCAAGCTTTTGAGATTTCCATCCTCCCCCAAGGTAGCAAATTCATATAGATCAGTGTTGCAGCTCTGTATTTTGTAACCCAAACCACTGTGGTTTTCTTCCATCAAGCTCCAGAAAATAGAAAAGTCTCCTTTGGCTTTTCTGGCAAGAGGCAGGTAAGTGCAGAGGGAAGGAGTAAGGCAGGAGTTCAGGGACATGCACTGAATTTTTGTGGAGTCAGGAAAACCTTGTCAGCCTCCCAGGAAGCACTTTCAGTGCACAGACACAGGTCATAGAGCTCATGGTTTATGCAGGGCTTATCAAACACCTCACACAGAGACTCCTTCATGCAACTTCTAAGACCTCATATGAAGTTTAGTGGCCCAGATCTGATTAATCCCAGGAAATGTAATGAAATCCAGCTTCCACAGCCATCTACCATGATTCTTTGGCTGCAGGCACCCCCAAAATCCATGTCAGTGCCTGCTGTGGTTAGGGTTTCAGTGATGTGGACACTTGGCTCTGGAATAGAATTAAACCATTTTGACAGAAAAAAGAGTATTTTCTCATGTAGTTTTCCCCCACCAAAGGCTGAATCCCATGAATGTGCTGTGGCTCGGCCACACAGATGCTGCTGCTCTCAGAGAAGGGCACACAGGCAAGTCAGCAGGATTTTGGGATGCACACTTTGCTCACAGATTATCTTTGGAAAGGAGAGGAACAAGAGGCAGCTGGCCAGACTTTTGGAGAGATTTGCAGGAGGAAGAGCAGGTACAGGCCATGCAGGGACACAGCAGTAGCTCTTGAGCAGGGCACTGAGCAAGAAGATGTCAGAGATAAAACTACAAACCCAATCACTGTTATTCACCCAGCCCACGTTGTTTAAGCAGCCCCACTGTGCTCTGTTCTCACCTTCCAGGTAGGAATGGCTCAGTGCTGTGATTGCTCCAGCAGCTCCACAATTCCCAAAAGCCTCCTGCACCGTCCTGAGAGGCAGAGGAGCAGCAGCACAGCTGCCACACAGCACTAACCCACCCTCACTAGACTTCTCCCCTTCTCCATGCCCACTTTTTTCCAGGAATAAAACTCAGAACTTCTCAAGCAGAGGTCAGACTCTGTCTGGAGCCTGCACAGGGTGCTTTGCTGCACATCCCTTGGTGACAGATGGCTGGAGCTGAACAAGGCACAAAGGAACTCCAGGAACAGGCGCTGCATTCAGCCCAGAGGTTGCCTGCCACTGACCGACCCTTTCATACCACAGCACATGCACCAACTGTGCCTGCTGAGATGCTGCCACAAAGCCTCTGGGGGGAAGAGAGGCCTCAGATCTCCTCCCTCATTTTGGTGTTTTTCATGTGATTAAAATCAACGCAAAGCAACTCCATGATACACTGCAATTATAAATGCAGACCGAAGCACCTTGAGAGAGTCACCACTGGGAGCTAAATGGGCACATCACTGGAGTTCAGGTTCATTTCTCAATCACAGCTGAAGGCATGGAGAAACAAGGGGAAATTCAGAAATACAAGGTCAGAGGAGTAACTTTAAAATACACAGCCAAACCTATCAAACTTTTCCTTTGTCAATCTGTGCTCCCCTCTAGTAAGCAAATAAAAGGATAATTCAGTATCTTAGATTTGGGCACAAAATTAAGAAATCAGGCTAATATTAAAACTCACTCACACAAAACTGCAACCCAAATATTTGTTAATCTCCACACTGAGGGCTGAGTCCTCAGCCAGGGAAGAGCAGTACCTCTCCAATCCCTCTAGTGCTGCATCACTTGGAAGGATCTGCAACTCTGCCCACGACCTCAAGCAGCAATTGGCCCCTAAAACAAGACTTTGCAGATGTGCAGAAAGCCAAGTTAGAGCTGTGGCTTTTACAACACTGTGGAAAGAATTTAGAGTGGCAGAGGTTATATGTACACTACTGGTCACTGAGAGAAGAGAGAGCTCAGCTGAAAGAACCCATGAGAAAAGCACAGCCCCTGATGTGCAGTAAGGGAGCAGAGTCAGAGGCTCAGCAGCAAGTAGTGAACACCCTGTGCAAAGGTTGTGCCTGAATCACCATCCCAATGTGCCCAAGCAAAACAGAAACCTCTGAGATGGGTTTTTTTTTGTTTTGATTAAATAACTAACACTTCTGCATTACTCTGACAAGAGGCAGCATTGGCTGGTGACCCTCATTTTGCAGCACCATTATCCCAGACTACTTTGTCTGAGCATGCTAAAGCAAATTTTGACCAATATTATCTCCTTGATTAAAAATGCTGTCTGAGAGGTAAAAGGCTTTCCTGATCCTGCTAAATGTTATATATTTTGGGGACTGAAACACATAGCAAAGTAACCAGGCATGTAGGAAGTGGCCTGAATTATAAGGACAAGAGGTTGACAGATCTAAAGAAGCAACCAGTGACCTTCGCAAATGAAAGTGTAATATAGTGAAAGTACAAGTTCTGAAAACATATACATCATCCTGATGTGTTTCCCCAGAAGCAAGAAGAAAGCCTTTTTTAACAAAGTGAAATGAAAAACACGACATACAAACCTCCCATCTTGAATATTTACTAAATTACATATAATAAAAAAACAACCCACCAGCCAATAAGCCAGAAAAATGAAACCTAAGCAAAACACACCCTCAACTGCTTTTGAAGTGTTAATTATACTGATAATGGCAGTCTGCATAGCTTATGTATACACTGGATATAGATCAACAACAGCAAGGCATATATAGGGATATGAACATAAATCATTATTCAAATCCTAGGGCTTCAAATGTTTCTGTTTAAACAAAGGCACTAATTTGGGGTAATCAGCACAGGCCAAATCACCTTAAGTGCTCAGTTCTTACTCCTACATCCTCACAGGCCAATAGCAATGGCTACAGGGCAGTGTTTAAGGTCATGGTGGAGATTCCCATCTGCCTAATTACCAGCCCTTCCCATGCCAGTGTCTGTCTAGGTACATCAGGGCATCCATCTGTCTCCCACCCACTCCACAACTTGCCTGGTTTGTGCATTACTTGGGAGAGGGAGCCCATTTATTCACCCTGTTAGGCTTGTTTTGATCGATCAGCCTCCATAGAGATGGGGAGTTTCACATCCCAAGGAACACTGGCTCCACCAGCCCACTGCCTCCAAGCCAGGCAGTCACACCTGGGCCAGCTCCTGCCCCTGCATGGAGCTCTTACCTTCTTTTGAGCCAGTGGTGACAGCAGCTGCAGTGGTCCCTGATGCCCGTCCCACTGGGCTGGAGTGCTTCCCAGCTCTGCCCGGGATTTTAAGTCCACTTGGTTTCAGCATGATTCCTGTGTCTCAGGCTCCTACTGCCAGTGTCCTAAGAGCTGTCCTGGTGTTACTGTTCAGGCTTCTCGATGATGCATCTCTTCTTCCATTGTCACACACCTGGGAGAGAAGAGCACAAAGAAATCAGAAGATGGAGAGCAATCAGAGAATGGGAGAGCATGGACCAGGCTTGCAGAAAGCAGTGCCCAGCTCTGTCGTCACAGCCCTAGAGGAGTCAGAACCTTTCACTGCATCTCCTATAAAACAAGGGTGATCATTTCCCCCATCTCCCATCTTCATGTTACTGTTTTTTTCATCAATCTCAAAGCCCCGGGCCAAAGCTGAAACTTCCCGGAGCCATTAAACAAGAATTTAAATACAGCTTGGGATTGGAGTAACTGAAACAGTTTTGACTGGTTTTAAATTCTAAAGCCTCAGTTCAGCACCTGCCAAGCCCCAGCTGAGCTGTCAGAACCCTGACAAAAGGCACCACCTTTGATGCACAGCCTTGAGTCTCACCAGCCTTCAGGGCAGCCTCTCCAAACTGGCAGGGAAGGAAGGATGAAGCCAGTGTCTGAGATGGGGCTTTCAGCTCCTTTCCTTAAAGAAAACCCAAAAACTTACCAGAAAAAAAAAAAAAAAAAGGGCATTTGACCCTATGGATTTACAAGAAAATTCAAAAAAAAAGACCCCCAAACTTCCTGAAACTTAACCATAGCTCTACCAACTGTTCATTAGTGAAGTCACAACCCTTCCTTAGTCATTCCCTTCCCAGTAGCCACGTGGAATAAAAATTCCAAATTCCTTGCAAGGATGTTGCATCAACAAGCACAGTTTTATGACTAGAAATGAAAAATAAAGGAAATGACTAAGTTGCTTTTTAAAGAAAAAAGCAATAACATTCCTAATGGATAAAGAAAAACAATAAAAATATTGAGCCTATCAGCCAAAAGGAAGCTGAGGCCGGGAGCCAGCAGGCTAGGACGTGGAGGGAAAAAGGTGGCAGCAGAGTAAGCCAGGAACAATGTCAATCTAATGGCAGAGGGAATTGCAAGGAGAGCAATCCAAGGACCACCCAGAAATTGGGGACACAAAGACCTGCTCCCTGGGCAAAGGAAGGAGGCAGCACCCCTGAGAATCAGTGCAGCAAAGATTTACAGATGTTGCAAGGAGGGAATTGCAATAATGGGATGGCAAATGATTAAGGCATGAGTAAGGACTTCAACACAGGCTGGGGCAGAGTGAGCAGAGGGCTGGCAGGGCTCCAGGAAAAGCTGCAAGCAGACACAGAGGAGGGAAAACCACAAGGAGAATTCCAAAAGTGCATTCCCGAGGGCTCACAAATCTCTAAAACACCAAACAGCAGTAAGAGTTAGTCATCCCACATCTGCTTAAAGAAACAAAGAAAGGAGGGATCAGCAGAGACATCCTGAGGAGGGAGCCTGAGCAAAAACCTGAGGGATCGAGGCCTTTTCCCCGTGTGCCCACAAAGGTGTTCAATACCTGGGGTGGATTCAGACACCTGCATTCACCTCACACAGAAGTCAGGGCTGGTTACAAGGGGCAGGATGCTCCAAGGATATTGCCCACAGCAGAAATAACAGACAAGAGCAAGAAACTCTTCTTAAGGAAGAGAAAAAACAGCCTTCCTGCAACAGAGCCATCAAGGAACAGCTGTCAGAGCTGAAGAGGAGGCTGCAGCTTCCAGCTCTGTTTAGTATTAAACAGGGAAACGAGGAACTGAATCTGGAGGTGAGAAACACTGATCAGCCAGGTTCCTTCTGTCTGTCAAGCCATCAGATGGGGCATCTCCCACCCACTCCATCTCATAGGACACATTTTGCCCAGGGCTGGCTTTGATTTTACAGACCAACTTGATTTCTAGCACTTCTGCTGGCAGGTGATGTGCTCTACCTGGAGATCTCAATCCATCACCTTCAGCCTGCAAGTTTGCCCTTTTCACAACATGCTCTTACTCCTGAATTTATTCATTATTTTGTCCTACATTTTGGTTATAAGGTTTGATGTTGTACTCAGGATTTAAGCGACTGGAGGATGCTGTTGCTTCCACACAGCTGGTTGAATTCACTAGGAATGTGGATGGGAAGATAAAAAGACACAGGGAAGGAAAAAACAGTAGTAGAGAAGAATTTAAGCAGGAAAGGGTGCCAGAAGAATAAAAAGATTTTACAGTTTTTCAGTCTTCTGTTAGAGAAAGTCTCTGCAGCCTTAACTTTGCAGCCAGAACCACATAAACTTTAGAGAACAGTGAATTTAGTGCATTCCTCTATTTTGCTGCTTATCTTTGAGGAGACAGGAGAGTTCATTCTCTCTCCACACCTCATTATCCCTGAAGATCAGCTGCCCACTCCCATCACAGGATATTGTGATTTTCTGCTTCTCAGCACAACTGGATATTTTTACACTGGGGAGAGAAACAAGAGGAAGTGTATTCCCACCACATTTAGATTTCTGCCAGAAACCTTTACACAAACACATTTGCTTTCAACACACTAATGCTAAAAACAAACGAACTCCACAGGCTGCTAATCATGCTCCCCTTGGAAGAGATAGCTGCTTTTGTCCTGAAATACAACCACCATAACCAGTTCATGGCCACACTCACTGGGGTCACATACAAGAGTCAAAAACTTCTCAAGTGCCACTGGGAATCACAGCAGCTCCCCTGCCTGGCTGTGCCCGTTGCATGTCAGCTTGTGGGGAGAGTCTGGCAGGGGAAACTCATCCATCTAAAGTGTCACTGTCACAAACTGCAGGCTGACCAGAGCACATCCCTAAACATTCATCATCACACAGGGAAATCAGGATGAACTGGAGTGAATTTTACTATAAATGTCGTAATAATTTCACTATAAATGCAGTAATACACAGATAAAAATAAATGGCTGGGACACTTTTAAAGAAGTCTGTGCCTGCTGCTGGGGACAGATACTCCTTCTCTGTCACCAGTTTCTCCCCCTCTTAAAAACAAATACATATGAGCAGATTTTTAGGAAGCTCTGAACACTGAGCTCTTCCAAATGACACTGTCAGGTCATCTTCACCAGCCAGAGCAACGCTGCCTGAGCCACCCAAGTCCCACATTAGCTCCTGACCCAGTGATGCAGCTTTTATGCTGCAGAAATACCCTTGGCCTGGGACTCAGGCCAGTATCTCCACAGGGCACTGCCCTGCTCCATTAGAGATAACAACGTGCTCTGAGCTCCTGTACAGAACCCTCAGCTTACCAACTCTGCTAACAGAGCCCTCCTGAAAATCCTGCTTCCAGCTCTTCTCAAAAATCTGGTCCCAGCAGTAGAGGCTGAACACAGGCAAATATGTGGTGTAAGAAACACATGAGCCATCTCTCTTCCCTGACACTGAAATCAGCCAGAACAGTCTTTAAGCTCTATTCAGCAACTTCAGGGGAACTGAAAATTTCTATTCTCTATGTTATTTATCATTCCTACTCCCCATATTACCTGCACAAGCTGTAAGCTTAGCCTTCCTGCAAAACTTCATGGAAATGTGACTTTCTCCAGACACACTGTAAAGAAAACTTCATCTGCTCCTCTGGATACTCCAGTGTCACCAGCTCTGCTTATTTTGTTTTTATTTCTTTTACAAGATAAAACAGATGACAACCATTTTCTAGATCTCTGCTAGAATCTTCCTGCAATCTTTCCATACTGGGATGAATGGTTTTGTCTGTTCCCACAAACAAGAAAAGCATCCCAGGAATGCACAATATGAAAGCCTGCTTCAAATGACCAAAATATTCTCTTCCCCATCTTTCCATCAGAAAAGGGGACAGCTGAATGTGAGTCACATAAGCTCAGATTCAAAAAGGGGAACTGTTCTCAACTAAGTACAGATGTACAGCCAAAAAATACTTTTCACCAGGAGCAATATATCTGGTTATGCCTGGCCAGCATCATGGATAATTGCATCAGAGCAGCACACATTGTTTGGAGCAAGTTATTTCATAAATATGGTAGAGAAATTACACAAACCAAGGACTGGAAGAAATGTCTTTGGAAATACAGGTTATCCACAGCTTTTCTGCTTCATCCATCCCTCCTAATCTCAAGAAGGCACCCGAGTACTTGCTTGCCACAAACGGTAACATCCTCTTCAGGATGGGCATAAGTAACAAAGCAGACACCCAGACCCAGCACACCCCCAGAGGAAAGCCCTCATGGGCATACACAAAATAAGAACCTCTTCACCTCGACATACTGAGTGCAACAACTGCAAGACACAGGAACAGGTTTCCAGACACCAGACTGAGTTGGCTGGAATCCCATCCTGTGCCTGGTGCTTCCTTCTGGCTGGATCTGGATGTAAGAAGTGTTTACCCAACATGACACCCTGGGCCAGGCACAGGGATTTCACTGTGAGAGCAGACCCATGTAGAATTCCAACCAACTGTATCTGAATGCTGCTCTAACAGTTGGGTCTAGATTTAGGTTTCTAATTTTCTAAATTTGAAAATTCACGTGTTAAGAAATTATATTTGAATTTTTCAGTCAGAGATGCACACACCTTTTCAGGACTGGGGCCCATAGCAAAAAAAAGTAAAGAACAGCATTTAATTATCAGATTGAGGGAAATCAACATTATCATGTTGTCCAAAAGGTTAATGATAACGGCAAAGCAGAGAAGCAGGACAACACTTTTTTAAAAATAATTTTGACTTATGCAAATAATCAATGACTTCAGAGACAACTATTTGGATAGGAAAAGGTTAGCACAATAAAGTCTCTGTTTTTACCTATTCCCATCTAAGAAAACTTTTTGAGAATCAATTGCTTGTGCCACTATTTAAACACTATTCCATCTTTCATCATGTTCATATTACAGATGAGGAGCACCAGGGTTTGGGATGCAGCACATTTGCAAGTGGAATTTCAGCCCTTTTCAGGGCTATCACGTGGCTCAATCTGTACAAAGACTCTTGCATTACCTCCAAGAGGTTTCTGGGTTTCATCCCCTGATCTCTGTCCTTCTCTTCACCATCACTGGGTTTCATCCCCTGACTTCTGTCAGAGCCTCTGGGACTCTGGACAAGAGCAAACCTACCTTAGAACAGCCCAAAAGCCACCCCTGCTTGCCCTCTGAAAACACCACTACTGAGGGCAGAAACCTTCAGCACCAAGCACTGGAAATGTTCAAAACAGTATGTGAAGCTCAACATCTCCCCGAAAATAAAATGCTACAGAAGAGTCTGGTCTCCTGATCTCTGGAGGAGCTCTGCACTCACCTCAAAAAGCACACAGAATAAAGGCAAAAAGCTTTCAGAGCCAAATATGGTATTCCTTTATTAGGCCTTACATAAAACCTTTACTGGCCTAAAGATACTGATTTTTATTTTTTAACGTTAGGTGAAGTTATTTCATTTCTTGTTTCTGAGCATTTGGTTTCATCCACTCCATATTTCCAAGATTTTCTGCACCTTCCCCACTGCCAGGAAAATGAGATTTTCAGGCAGCAAAGCCCCATCTCCTGGAGCTCTTACTCCTGGATATATTAATGCCAAGTGTCCCATCCCAGGGACAAGGAGAAGTAAAGATTTGGTGCCCCAGGCTCACAATCTCACAACGCTGACCAAGCTACAAAGATGGGTTAGGGATTTCAAGAACAGAATTTTGCCTTGAAATCCAAATCCAAGGGCCAGACTTAAGCACTCAGTGTTGTGTGAAAGGGACAGGAAATGAATCCGATCAGAGACAGGATCTGATAACGCCAAACTGCAGCTTTGCTAACAGAGACAGATTATGCTGAGAAGAAAAGGCAATTTTATCTTTTAATTCCTTAAGATGCTCCATCCAACCCAAGGTAATTGTGCCATCTCCTTCTCACTTCTCTGATTAGTTACTCCTTCCCACAAGCCACCAGAAAGCCATTTCTGAAGCACGTGGCAGATTAGGAGTAAATCTTTGCACTTAATTGAAGTATAGAGGAAATGAGAGACACTCATTTTTAATTAAGGTCAGACTCCTCTTCCAAGAAAACCCTTCCTTCTCTGATAGAGGGAATGGAGACAGAGTACTGCAGGAATGAAAGGAGCATACTGCTTCCAGTTATATGTAGGGAAAACCAGGGAATCCTGGTACCCTCTGACAGCCATCAGGTTTTTTCTCTCTTGCAGTTGGAGAATTCAAACACGTTTTCAGCCATAAAGCTGTTGTTACTACATACAGAGTATGTAGTAACTTCCCTGACAAGCATGAAGTGTTGTTAACCTCTAGAGAAGCCCGTGTTTAATCTTCTTGCCTACTCAAGTTTCATAATAATTAGCACAGAATGCCAAGAGAAAGACTAGAGAACTTTTATTTAAAAGCTCAGGTATTTTTTAAACTAATTATAACCTCTATGATAGACTAAACATCCTGTGATTTACTTCTAAAACAAGATTTTCTAAAGGAAGAATGTGCAAAACTCTCCGACTGCACTCTAAAAACCACAATGCAAATCCTGAGGCAAAGTGCAGCGAGAAAAAGCCAAAGTACATTCAAGGAAGTCATCACATAAACTGTGCAGTAATTATGGGCTGGATGAGCTCGTGCTCCTCACGCTGGCAAAATGCCCACTGAGGACTGACACAGTAGATAGCAACAACTCTGTACTAATTGCAGAGCAAAGCTGTCTCTAATTTGTGGGAAAAATCCTGGGGATGGTCTTGGTTCTGCAGGAGTTTCTGCCCCCTGGAGCACAGCCCTGGGGGCAGGGGACACTGTCCCTGCAGAGATTTATAGGGGCATGACCCCAAAGGCTCACACAGGAAGGGAACAGAACAGAATGTACACAGAGGTTCCACAACTGCTGTCCTGCAGATCAGTACAGACTGGATCCATGGCCACTCTATTCCATTAGAGATTTCTCTACAATTCACGAGGCTTTGATAAAATCCAAGAAATCTATTCACAGGAAGTCTTATTTGTCAAAAACAGCATGTGGAAGAGAAACACGAGGAGAGCAAGCAGAGTGCAGGAAACACAATGATACATGACATATATATTCCATCATAATGGCTTGGTGTTTTTCTACTGGAGAAACAATTTCTTTAATTAACTACAAGCTATACAACAACCCAGGCATGCTATGCATGCTGTGCAGAGCTGCAGAAGGACCTGAACTTTTGGAATTTCCTAGCTTGTAACTGTTGATTTAGCATAGCACTAAAGTTCACCCTGGCACTTATTCTGTTGCTAACTGGAGCCCAGATTAATACATATATTTTAATTTGTGCACTTCTATAATCTGTCCTGAACTTTGATTATGAAACTAAACCAGGACCTGAGTCCTTTCTGCCTTGATTTTTCCCCTTTTTACAAAGTAGGCTCTGCAGACCAGTCTGTCTGATGGCACTGCAGTTGTACCATTTTAAACTTGCAGATGATTTGGTTAAAAGCAAAGAAAATAAGAGTAGGATGCAACAAGTTTCTGGTGCACCTTAGGACACGCTGGGCTTGCCTCTGAAGTCCTCAGTGTGCTTCACTAACACTGTACAGTGTCCACACACACTCTCAGGTGCACTAGGAAAAGGCACCACGTTAATGCAACCCTTTTGTGATGGAGACCTGGTCATCCCAGCAGGAACCAGACCGAAGCCTTGCCCTGGGCCACTGCAGCTGCAACATCTACTACAGAACCTCCTCAGAACAACCCCAGTGAAACAGAGTCACACCAAGGGAAACCTGACCCTGCCTCTCTACAAGCTGCCAAAACCTCAGGCAGGGGTGCAGGATAGGAATACCCAACCCTGCCCCTGCTGCAGCCCCTTTCCATTAGTTATGAAACCACTGTATAAAATATTTCATTCCCAGCAGTTTCAGCCTCTGCTGCCCAAGAAACTCCCCACCAGTTGCCAGTTCAGATTTATCCAAGCCAACCTTCTGCCCATGTACCTCCTGTGCCCTTTGCACAACTCTGACACCCTCCCACTGTGCCCAGCTCCCAGAGACAGCTTTGCCCTTTGTCTGGCTCCTCTGTGCCATTCTGAACAAGCAATGCTCTCCTTTGAGATGTCCTGAGATGAGACTCACCAGTTCCTGGGCCTTCTCAGCTGACCTTCTCCAAACCTCCTCGCCTGAATTCAGTCTGTTCTAGACATGGGCAACCCGAAGTGCATGCTGCATCCCAGGTGATGTCCACCAGGCCAGGGACAAACCTCATGCCAAATACTATGAGCTAACATCATCTCACTCTTTCAAACAAAGCAACTGTTCCCAAAAGTTTAAAGAATAACTAACCCGTCTTCACACTCTGGGTGTTAAGATACAACAGGAGGGAAGCTAAAAAGTAAATACAGACTATGGTAGGACCAGTTGGGTTGGAAAGGACCTTTAAAGATCATCTAATCCAACCTCTAATCACCCCATAGCTAAGACACAGCACTGACAGCCAGGACTCCTGCTTCCTTCTTCCACAGTGGTCGCTAAATGTCCTTGTTACACACTGAGGGATGGCAACAGCACCAATCTGTGAACTGAGCAGTAACCTGAGTGGTGAAACCTTCTGGGAGCAGACCAGGTTACACCACTGGTACCTCCTGAAAGATCTGAGGTCACCAAACCAAAGACACTCAGGAGGAGCAAACCCCCTGTCCCTCTGGGACACCAAGTGCAAACCCCATCCCCTCTGCCCACACAAGCATCCTGCTTCCCGTTGCTGTACTGATGGACACAGAGCACTGCTGGACACATTTATTCCCTGAAGCACCCTCCCCCTCCTCCCTGCTGATTCACCAGCCCAAACTCAGCCTCCCACTTAAGCAGACAACCTCTGGGATATGTGCATTAATTGCTGCTTTCTCCTGAGCCTCTCTACAAACACTGCCAGCCCTCACTCACACTGACATATCCACACAGTTCCCACCACAACCAGTGGTGCAGACAAGGAGAACAGAAATCTGGAGAGTTTGCTTTCAGTCAGTATGTGTTAATCATGGAGTTTCTTAATTTACCACCTGTAACCTCACTCATCTCACACACTCCTCAAACAAGAGGAGTTTGGATAGCTCATGGACCTTAAAGTACAAGAAGGAACATGTCTTATTCCAATTACACCCCATCATATTCAAGTTACATCCCTGTCAATGGCCAAAATCATCATTTTCCAAGTTATAATGTTGACAGGTGAGATCCAATTCGATATGTTATCTCCTCCTGCCACCCAGATCCTTTTTCCCCACTCCTCACACCCTGCCTTGCAAAAGCCAATGTTTACTTTGGCTTGCACCACCTGGAGAGAAGCAAGATCCCAGCTCAAAGCCTCTGGGCACTGAGCCACACCAGCACAGGATGGCTCCCAAGAATGTAATACATGGGGAGGCTGGGGATTGCAGTTTCTAGGGAGTGAGAAGGTAAAACCCCACCCTACACAGATTGCACAGCAGGTGTGGAGACTGAACATGCCCACTGCAGCAGGACTGGGCTGGCAGGAGCAGGAGAGGCTGCCACATCTGGGCCAGGCTGCCCATCCCAGCTCCTCCCACAGCAGCAGAGACCCTGCAGGAGCTGGACTGCTCCACAGTCAGTGCTCCTATCAGCACCTCTATCCAAACACTACCATGCCATTGGGAAGCACACACAGCATCCACCATGTGTGGATGCTGGCAGCCAAAAGGAAAGGGTCTGGATAGACAGATCAGTGCTAAAAACAGGATTTAATGGTTCGTATCTCTGGAGATAAGAGCAATGAACTCAGCCTGCAAGCAGGTAAGCAGGACAGATGGATCAGCCCACCATACTCCTGGAGTACCACTGCACCATGTGTTCCAGCTGGAGCTTTAGAGTCACCACGTGTCCCTGGCTGCTCCTTCACTTCTCACAAAAACAGGCTGTATCTATTCCACCAATGCAGGAAAAGCCACAATCGTGATTTTGTACAGAGATCAAGATACAATCTCATCTAGCTACAGCGCCCTTACAAAAAGCAGCCTCCTAAATCACAATGCAGAGCAGTGCCACAGTATCTCTAACACAAACTGATCGTGTTTCAACCAAAAAGGAAGAGCAAAAACTCAGTTTCCACTTCTGATAATGGTAATCAAAGCTTCTGGCACCCTAAGGCAGAGTGTATCATAGCACTCCATAAATCTGAATCATACGATCACCAAAAAGTACCATTTGACTTTGACATTTCCATGCAAGCGTGCTGGAAGTGCTCCTACACCTTCCTGGCACCTAGCCAATGTGCTTTGGGGAGATTCAGAGATAAAAAGGGGAAAAGTGCTTGCAGATGCTTCAGAGATATCAAGATTAAGTTTGTAGGAGGCATTGATATTGCCAGTATTGTTTACTAGAAATCTAGAGAAATGTATGTACACATATAAACAAAGTTTTCCTATGGATGAGACTCAGGAAGTTCAAAAAGATACTACACAGACCCCAGCAAAAGCCCACATAAACAGACACATAAAAGATGAACAGTGAAAGGCAAAACATCTGCTTCCTCTGTCTCACCAGCATATTCCACACGAGCCTGCCTTTTTGTGCCATATTGTCCATTATTAAATCTCCATTAGGGATGGCTGGTGGATGGGTCACCAGCTAAACATGCCAAACTTACCAGGTGGGAAACAAAAGTCCAGAGGGAAGAAAAAAAAGAAAGGCACTTATCCAAGGTTGCAGACTGACCTGCTCCAATTTGCATAGTAAGGATTTCAGTTATAAAACAAATAGCTAAATGCTAAATATAGCCAAGGAGGAGGCTTTAATCACCAGGGCCAACTTCATGCTGACAGGAGCCACTGAGGTAGCACAGTACACGATATACAACAGCCAAATATGAGGCTAAAAAGCCCATTAAACACAAGTGGAGAGGCCTCTTTTTCTAGGGAGGTTTGTTCTGCAGCCAGGACAGTCCCTGCATCCAGGGGAGGCACTTGCAGGTCATGAATGGGAGTGTTTGCAAAGGAGGGGAAAAGTGCTGTTTGTTTCAACAGGCAGCTGCTTTTTGTGCCTGTCAGGCTACGGAAAAGTTTCCAGCACTAATTACAGGACACAAAAGTCGTCAGAGCATGATGCAACAGATAAATAGGGGAGGAATATGCCAAAGGAAGAAAAAGAACAGATCAGCCAGAGAAATCCTTTATCAGTGACTGTGCCAGAAGCTGGTGCCTCGGGCTGGATCCTTCCCTGCCCCACCACAGGATGTGCTGCAAAAGAAGTTCATACTGCAAAAGAAATTGTGTTGTTTTTTGTCAGCGAAACACCTTTGTCCTTTGTACAGAAAACAGGCAGATAGACAAAGTGACAATGACAACAACAAAACAAAGGGGAAGACAGCACTACAGAAAGGGTTCAAACTGAGCCAGACTGCCCAGAGAGGCTGTGCAAATTCCTTCATTGCTACATTCTTCTTTGAAAAATAAAAATCTTCAAACCTCTGTCTTGAATGACAAGATCCAACCTGGAACAGACAGATGGATCAGATGATTTCTTGACGTTTCTGTGAAGTCTTTCCAATGTAACCAATATCCACGTGGTCTCTACCACACTATGCAAGTTATTCAGTAAAATAAAATAGAATTAATTTGACCAAGAGCTCTGGCACAGGCAGTACAATTTAATTTGCATTATCTTTTTAAAGGAAGCACGTATGAAAGCACAGGAAGGGATTTATAAGGACCAAAAAGAGATTTAAAAGTTCCAAGATCCACATACCCAACATCCCTATAGCATTTCATTCACAAACCTCAAAGGAGGTCAGAATTACAACACACATTTTGTACCTGGGAGAAACACATAGAAAGAAAAGATTTTTCTCAAGACTACTGAAAAAACAGTGGCAGAGATGGCATCACAATCTCCCTGAATATCCAACACATCAAAGCACTAGGGAAGTCCTTCTGAACTGTTTATTTTATAGACATGGAGTATAAATATTTTCAAAAATAATCATTTTGCTTTCCCAGGCACAAACAGAATTATCAAGGGAGTCAACAGCAGAGTTCAGAGCATAAACTCTCAAAATAAACCGAAGTTTAGCTTCCCTTTGTGCTTCAGCAGACCAGGATGGGGAGATGGAGACTCCATGACTGGCTCAGAACCTGCAACATGGAATTTTGCCAGTCTGTGCCACATTCCTCTGCAACTATGCAGGTAAGTAAACATTAGCTCAATAAAAATATATCACTGAAAGGAAGGTATCACTAAATTTCAGTGCCAATTCAAGTCAGCATCATATATTATTCCATCTTTCTGAAGTTAAAAAAAAAAAAAACAAAGCTTGGATTTATTTCTTCACACATCTTTGCTTATGCTGCATCTGAACCAACCATGGCTGTTTTATAGACACAGTTTCACTTATTTAGAACGGGATAATAAAAACTGTACCACTGTATGGGAATGATTTCCAAAAAGTCTGATGCAGAAACATTGTGAGTTTGTTGTAGGTTTTATTTAAAAGGGGTTTCAACAGGATCTTTTTGTCGGGAATAGCAGAAAGTATCAGTCACGTGCAATGAAGTAACTTTTCCACAACAAGAGCTACTGCACAATCATAGAAGAGCAAGAAATTAAATCCAGCTACGAGGGAAGTGAATTTGCTTTGTCCTGTTTAGCAACAACACAGCAGAGCACACAGGCTGCTCTCAGCAGAGCAGGGAAAGGCTCCAAGAGCACGGGGTTGCTGCAGAAAGAGACTTTGTACAATGATGCACTGAGAATTCTGTGTGTCTCCACAGTGCCAGCCATGGAGACAAGAGCTTCCACGCGGGACAGGAAGGACCCACGTGGAGAGGACAAGAATAGAGCAGGACACAAGAAAGACCAAGCCCAATTTCTTACTCTAACCTGGGCTTCTGGAGTAAGTGTGGACAGTTCATCTTTATTCAGCAACTTAATGTGGTTGTTTTAGAAAACTGACCAGCAAAACAAAGCCCAAGTCCTGCTGGAATCTGACATCACCAATATTATCAGCCAAGGTGCTCTCCCTGGCTAACAAGACCTGAAATTCTACCATAAATATCACAAGAACAGCGATAAAAGAACAGCCAGAGATTGATTAATGGGGGCATTTAACTCAGCAACAGAAGAAAAAATAATGCTCTCAACCCATGTCAGCAACTTCCTTGGACATTCTTGTGCTCAGAGCCCTTGGGAGATGGAGAGGAAAAGAGTCACTAAGTATTTATGAAAGGCATCCATGAAAAAAATAGATCTCTCTATAAATATCTACAGATATCTCTATGGATAAGTTCCCACCAGTGTCTAACATAGGCTAGCAACAAGCCACATTCAGGTCTAGCTCCCAATACCTGGGCTTTCCCAGAGCTTTAAAAGTATCTAAACCTTGCCATGCATTGTGTACTCGATGCAAAGTGGTACCAACACCATGTAACTGGGGTATGGAACTTGCTTTATATATTGCCTCCTGTCCTCACTAGAATTATGACACCCTCTGAAAAAAAAAAAAATTAATTTCACCAAGTTTAATGGACAGAGGCAGCATTTTGATAAATAAAGCCAACAACCTCAACCAGGAGGTAGAATTCATGCCTTGACCCATTTTAACCACACAGTAACACAAGGGAAGAACTGGCCTGGATGTCCTTAAAGAGCCACATCCCTTGGTACCAGAAAATCTCCCTCTGGGTTCTTCATCACTTCCTCTGCTAAACCAAAAAGCACAAGTGGGGAGTAAGAGGAAAGACACCAGGAACTGCTCCTTGCTCGAGCAGATCATGGCATCCTCCAAGGCCAGAGGAGCACACACCAACCCTTGGCCTCAGCAGATAATCCCATCCATACTGGCCCTACGAGCATCTCCTGAAACACGAGGTTCCCCTTAATTGAAGGCAGCCCCACACAAGTGTTCCTGAGATGACAGATAGGCTCCAGCACAGCTTCTCCCTGCTGTGCTGCATTGGCTGGTGCTTATGTTGTCACTTGTGCCATGTCTCAGAGCTGAGCCTTTGAAGTCCCGTACTCCCAGGGATTTCTGGCAGGCAGTGACAACTTTCATGAGAACACAGCTGTTTGATGCAGACTCCCTCCTTCCTAATCCCTGTCAGGCTCTAACAGCAGGCAGGTAATTTCTTAAAATGCCATATCTCAGACCCAACTTTAAGATCAGGAGCTGCACTATGTTCAAAAGCATCACCACCCCAGCAATGACAGACCTGTGCTGATTAATGGGGCTCTCTTGGAGCACTGATGGGGAGAGGAATGCTGTTAGCAGGCAGCTGGGCAGAGACAAAGGCCAACAAGCCTGGCCAGGCACCCCAAATTTATCTCTGTCCACACACAGACCAATTCTTGAGTTGCAAGTGACCCTCAAGGAAACACTTCTAGCCAGCAGTAATGGATGGACTGGTAAAACTTGACATCCTTTCCAGCAGGATGAGTTTCTGAGACAAGGTCTGTAGGCCTGTGAGACTGATGCTCAACAGAGCAGCAAATAACACTCGGTGCTGACACAGTGCTTTGTCTCCCAGCACTTCCAAAACGCCGCTGCAGCCTGCCTAGATACTGTGGAGATACCAACTCATGCCTTGCCTCTATCCCTGCATGCTGCCCCAAAGACCCTTTGCTGTTTCGTGTCAGGAGATGCAAGGGGCAGAGCCCTCCTCCATCTGCCTGGCTGCTCATAACCCGAGCACTGTGCCCACAGCAGCAGCTCAACCTGGGCCTTCCTCAGAAGCACATCTCCTTGCAACAGACAAAAAACCCAGAGCAGATCCTGCAGGATGTGGTTAACATCGATACCTGGATCGTTAAACAAGAAAAACCAAGCGAGGAGACTGAGCCCAGCAAGCAGTCAAGCTTCCCAAAGACAAAAGGCAGTTTTTCTCCCGTTCCAAACCCAAAACTCGCCCGGCACCGAGCTATGGATGCTGACACCCACTCACACCTCCATCTCCATCAGGCCGCCGCTCCACCCGCGCGTCTGCCGTGACCCTGGAGCG
>VZRO01006231.1:78556-90346 GCA_013397915.1 Daphoenositta chrysoptera
GCCCACGCGAACAAAGGGGCCGGTTCGGGGTCGCCCCGCGCCGAAATCCTCCCGGCTGCCCGGCCCTGGCGCCGCTCGAAACCGGGTGGGAGGTGGAAAGGCGGCGCGGAGGCTCCTCCCAGCCGCCCGCAGCCCCGAGCGCTTCTGCCTTAAAACGCGAAATAATGGTAAGATCGCCTTTTGCTCGCTGCAGCCGCCGCCTCCCTCCCCGCGGCGCTGGGAAGGAGCAGCTCTCCAGGCACACCTGAATTTAGGTGGTAGCGATTTCGATTGATACAAGAAGGGAAGGGCAGGAAGAGTTGGTGGTGCTTCCTGGAAAAAAGGAGAGAGCCCTGGTTAGCCGGGATTTAACGGGGAATGCAGCGAGGAGAACACACCTGCAGCCGTGGAAACTGGTTCATTCAAAGCCGGGGTGGCCGGGCTGAGGTGGTGATCATCACTCGGCCCTCGCCACCTCCTGCTGTTCCCTCCCAGGGCCGTGCCTGGGCTGGCATTGCACGGAGACACGGCGGAGCAGGGCCGTAGGTTCATTTAGCTTGGAAAAACCCTTTAAGCTCATCGAGTCCAACTATTCCCCCAGCACTTAAAAGGCCACCACTAATCCATGTCCCCAAGTGCCAATTCTACACACCTGTTAAATCCCTCCAGGGGTGGTGGCTGCAGCACTGCCCTAGGCAGCCTGTGCCAGGGCTTCACAGCCCTTGTGATGAGGAAATTTTTCACAATATGCAATCCAAATCTCTCCTGGTGCTACTTGAGGCCGTTTTCTCTTGTCCTGTCCCTTGTTCCCTGGCAGAAGAGCCTGACCTCCACCTGGCTGCTCCCTCCTGTCAGGGAGTTGTGGGGAGTGAGAAGGTCCCCCTGAGCCTCCTTTTCTCCAGGAAAAGGAGCACCCCCAGCTCCCTCAGCCACTCCTCATCAGACTTGTGCTCCAGACCGTTCCCAGCTCTGCTGCCTTTCTCTGAACATGTTCCAGCACCCGTCTAGTGCCTGTGCCCTGAAATTGCATCCCTAATTTAGGCAGGAGTGGAAGTGCTTTGCACAAGGGCCGTAACTCTACTCAGTGTACTTTTCTACCTCTACAGGCAGCCCACATGACCCAAGGGACAGCCCGGGAGATTTTGCACATCAGATGCTATGGTGGAAGGCCCCAGGCTATGCAGAAACAGAGGAGGCTCCCACCCAGCAGCAGTCCCAAGATTTGTTGCTGTGATGCTGCTCTGTTTTGCCTTTGGGGGCCCAAAAAAAGCAGAGGGGAGATAGAAGTGAAGGAGGTGCAGGCACCAAAGCAGAGAAGAATGGAGCTGAGATCAACTAAGCATCATCCAGAACATGAGATTGGACAATCCTGGCCTTAGCAAGAAGATCCAGTCCCAGGAGGCAGCCATAGGCATCCTCATTTTTCATCTTGCAGAGGGGAAGCCAAAGTAAGGAGAAGTGAAATGGCTGGTCCAAGCCAAAAATAGAACCTGAAGCACCTGACTTCAATGCCTCTGCTTTAACTGCTAGTTCACTGTGTTTCCCTGACATTTTCCTACATCCAAGCTCAAGTCATTGCTTTGCAGTTCTGGATACAAGAATTTTTACTCCTCTCTAATCTGTAGTTGCCTAGGGAGACAGTATGTCACCAGGAGAAGAGCTAGATGAGAAGGTGCCTATTGGATCAGGCTTGGACTCCAGCAGGACTTCTTGCTTCTCCATCCAGCTCCACCCCTGATTTGCCAGCTCAGTCAGTCCCTATCCTTAGGTCCAAGTCTCTTTCCTTATCCATATGGTGGTTGAGAAATGATGGTGACCTCCCCTTGTGAGACTTAACAAGAAGTGTTACATGCAGACATGCATTTGGTAAGGAGGAATGTAAATTTAAAGCAGTTCTGGAAAAAAAAATCCTCTAATATTTTCAGGTGCTTCAGGGTAGGATTTCAAATCAGGAATCGCTTAGAAGTTAAGCCTCATTTTTGATGAATTGTACAAATTTATGCTTAATGTTATATACACTAATTTGTTCTTAGTACAAGTAACTTCCACATAAATGTTTAAATGCCCTGTGTCTACATGATGACAAAAAAGGTCAGCAGGTCTGGGGTTATATTTTGCCTGCCAATAGTCTGTGGTACACACAGCAGCTCTGAGAGGAGAATCAAGCCCACTGCCTTCAATATGATGAAGCTAGAAAAAAATTCACAGCTCTTACAGTCATTTCTTTGAATCATTTTGACAAGTCTGCCTCTCTGACTAAACTTTCTCAGGGGAATTTCTAGGGAGAGCAAGAAGGATCATCCAGGGACAGAGATCTGGCAGCGATGTGGCTGAAGCACCTGTAGACCTGAATTTGTGTTTTCTATCAAGTGCTCTCCCACAAAGCTGTCCCTCAGCTTTTGTTGTACCTGCTTGTCACAAAGTTTCAGGATAACTGCAAGTGTTGAAATGCCATCATCCTACAGACGCTGCTATTTCCCAATAACCATTTATTTATTCACAGGGGCTTGTGTGCAGGCAAACAATCCCACAGATGTCCCAGGGATGGGAGAGCACAGGAGACACTGAAGTTTCAGCCTGTGAAGATGTGAGGACTTGTTAATTTTACACAGGTGAGCAGAGTAATGACTTTAATTAAACCATTATGTGTAGAGAGCTGGTATGTGATCTCTGACATCTCTGGGTATCACATTTGCCTGATAATACTCTCTACTACCCTCTTGTCTTCTGTGATATGATATATATATTGTTTTGAAAAGTGGCTTCTCACAGATAGTCAAAACTGTCTTCACTTGACTGATCCATTATTGTGATTTGATGAGTATTTGCATTAGCTGTTGGGATCTCTATAAAACTTCACTGCTGTTATCTTTTAAATTATTCTGACAAGCTGAAGCATTACCTAGATGATGTAATGTAAAAACTTAAGGAATACTCATGCCTGCATCTAGGGAAACAAAAAGAGCAAACATTTTGTGTTTTGCTGTTATGTCTGTTGTTTAAATAAAGACAGCCAAAATGTTGAAGTACCTTTCCATTTTATTCACCAGCAGCAGGAGATAAAGCACCTCTCCACAAGAGCTGATGAGACACTCAACTTGTCACATACCATTAAGTTACCCACCCTAATGCCCCAATCTTGCACTTGTTCCCCAAAGGCAGCAACCTTTTCAAGGTGATGGTTCACATACAGGCCACATGAAGGGGTGACATCAAGACCCCAGATGCCAACAAGGGCTTCAGAGTTGAATCCCTTCATTCTTTTCCCTACCACATGCCTAGAAATCCCTGCCTGTGTACTGTGGGAACTGAGTGGTGGCAGAAACGACATTTGAAAATATTGTGCAACTTCATTACTGTCAGCTTTGAGCTATGTGATTTCCAACGCCTCAAAGGTGCAGCCGCAATGACAGCATAAGCTCCTACTGTTCGTTCAGGCTGACACTATAAATAGCCTGCTGCATTTGGGGGCAGAACACGAAATTCCAGCATTGGTGGGAGGAACAAGATTAAACCAGTGAACTAAAGAAAAGCTGTTTTTTTCCTTTGATTACAGAGCTGCTGAAAGACCTTCTTATCTTGAGGATCTGTGGCTGCTTTAGGTCTTACTCATTCTAGGCCAAGACTAAAGTTCAGAAACTTCATGTAAACAGTCTTGTCATGGTTTGACACTGGCCAAATGCCAGGCACCCACAGAAGCCGGTTCGCTCACCCTCTCTTGCTACAGTTGGGCAGAGGAGAGGGGAAAAAACCATTAACAAAGGGCTGATGGGTAGAGATAAGGACTGGGAGAAAACACTCTAAGGGCAAAACAGGTTCAAATTTAAAGGTATGAGGTAAATTTATTATTAAGAGAGTCAGAGGAGGATAATGAGAAGTAAAATAAGCCTTTAAAACACCTTTTCCCCCCCCAGCCCCTCCCTCTTTCCCACCAAGGTGCTTCTAGCAGCCTCTCACAGAAGCTACTTCTGTGTCCCCCTCCTCCCACTACCAAAAAAATAGGCCGTGCCAAATCAACACAAGTCTTTAAATTGAAACTAAGATCTTGCATGGTTGCAATGATTCAGCCAAGTGGCAACGCGTTTCCAGGCGTTTGTTATCTGACCCAGAGCCACCACAAAGCCTCTAATATCCAGCAGATTCTGTTGTATCTAGACAGGTGAGAGAAACCTCTCATCTTCAGACATTTATATCCAAGCCAACTGTCTAGACTTTCTATATAATGAGTGCAGAGGAACAGGCACTGGGGTGGAATTCCCCTCTAGGTGTACTGCAGACACCTAAAATGGATTAATGGCTTTCTAACGATGCTCCCTTCCATCCAAGAATTAAAGAGATATTTGAGAGCTAGCTAAATGAGATGTTTAAGTGATGAGAATCCCACTCATGTCCCTTCCAGAGACGCTGAGCACAGCTGATGGTGCATATTTGGGTACACATAGCTCAGATGTGTGTGTTGGGTACGCTCTTGTCTGAAGGCCTCACTTTGTTCTGTTTCACTGAAAGAAATGAAACTCTTGGCCAGGATTCAACACGGGCAAGATCTGGCTCCAGGACCCTTTAGGGAAGCACACAGGCTTGCACAGTGTACTGGAAAGTGCTTTGTGAAAGGTTTTCTACCAGCTGACTTCTGTGAGTTCCTGTATAGTTCTTAACATAAAAGGAAGTGTGGGTGGAAATACGTTGAAGGATCATGGCAGTTCTCATTAATTATGAAGATCAAGAGGAGCTCTTACTGCTTTTTTAGTGTATTTCCTATACTGAAATCAGTGCATTAACTGTTACCTAAATTTCAACCATCAGTATAATTTAATCATTAGCACAGTCTGGTTCCTGTTGTTCTACATTTTAAAGGTAAACTACCTGCAAGTAGCAATGATTCCAAGGAACGTGGGACAGCACTCCACACAAATACAAAACAGTAAGATGGATCACGCTGCATGATTGAAGAAATAGTGTAATTTTCATCACAAAGGCTGTTTCTTGCCCATGAACCCAAAGGCAAGTGGACATTTAGAGAAATTCAGCATCCATTAAGCAGAGGCCTTCTGAAATGCTGTCCTCTGATCCCATGTTTGTCCAAATGACCTATGCAAGTTCACACTGGCAGTGGAGAACTTGGAATAGCTCTTTTATTAAGTCAGTAGATTATCGCCAGTCTTTCATCTGAAGATGAAGCTGCTCTTTACAGATGAAGTAAATGAGTCATAGAGAGGAGAAATAACATAATCATCCAACTGAAACAGAAAGATGTTGGTCGACATCTGCATTTCAGAGTCAAACATCTACAACTAAGCATGACTGAAAAAATAGTAATACAGGAGGATCAGAGCATGGAGAGACTGAAGGGAGATATGGCAGTAATGAGCATAACATCTTATTCGTGGATGGTGGAAACAACACAGCAAAACAACAGAGGTTAAGTAGTGAAGAAACCATTCCAGCACAGTACCTCGTATTTATTTTCCCTGTTACTGCCCTAAACGTTATTGCTTGTCTAAATCAAGAGTAAAGATCAGATTATACTTTACTTAGTTTATTTTGAAAGATCAGGGCAACTGCCAGTTGCACTTACCCAGGCTGGCACAGAGATAAAAAAGACTTGTAAGCCTCCTGACCTCAAAGGTGAGCAAAAATCACCTATGTTTTGTAGACTTGGAATCAGATTTGAGAGGGCTAAGTTTATTGTCCAAAGGCCCCTCTAACACACAGAATCCAGGTGACCAGACCCTGGGCATTGTCATGTTCTTCATGCAGTTCATGCACTTCTCTTTATACCCATTCAATCCAGAGAAGAAAGCCAGCCTTAGAGCTCCCAGCGTGTCACTCTATTGATTAGGTGAAGCATAGCCTGTTTCATAAAGCCTCTGGTAATTCTCTGTATAGTTCCATGTGTCCTCCAAAAAACAGGGCGACAAAGATCCCCCATAATGGGGCAACTCTGCATTTTTCCAGTTGTCAAAGCATCATGGGCATGCCTGCAAACCCTCCAAGCTCAGTCTCTGTGCATTGCAAATCAAAATTCCTTCTGGATCAATAATTTTCATTGGATGTCAAAAATTATTCACCTCTTCTTGTTGTCACCAGGGGTGTCAAGATTTATTGTGTTCTCTGACTTGGTCAAACAAGTTCTGTAACAAATTGGAGCCAGCCTGTACTTCGTGAGAAAAAAGAAAAAAGCTGTTTACTTCCCTGTTTCTTGGGCCTTGCCACAAAGACTGTTTCAGACCCAAAGACTGTATCAGCACCAGATGTTTTCTAGCAGAGCTACAGAATGTACTGTGAGAGGCAGGAGAAACCCATTTGCTTTTCATGAACTGGAGCGTGTTAGAAGATCAAAGCTGAGGGACAGGAGCCAGGATGAAAAAGTTTCCTATCTCTGTCCAGGACTTCAAAAAAAATTTCAGTACCTACAACCAAAGCTGTGTTTAATGGGGAAGGGGAGGGAAATGAGGCTTCAGGAGAAAAGCCAGGCTTTTAAAATGTCTTCAGCAGGCAGTGCCTGGACGTGGTTTGGACTGCTGGTGTGGCTGTGGGCGCTGACCACTGACCACATCAGTTTCCCTGCCTTTAATTCTCCAGAAAAGCAAAACTATTCTTAAAAAGGCTCTGACACTGTAATTTAACATAGGGAACACTTTTCCAGAAGATCCCAAGACACACAACAAAGAATTCTTTGTAATAACTTGCAAATGAGAAAATTGGGCATAAAGGCCCAGAGTCCCACCCAGGATCACCTACAGTCCCCTGATTTGCAGTCACTAAAGCAGAAAATGAGCCAGTTGGTCCCAAAGAGGTTGGTGTAGTGGCTGAGATGTAAATCCCACATTAATGAGCTCTGCCAGAGCTGTATATAAGGTATGGAATAATAGCAATTTTCCTGGGTAAGACAGAAAGAGTCTGGAAAAGGTAGGAGGCTATGAACAGTACAACTAACTGCCCTCTGCTTCCTGCCAAAAGATGTATGCTTTTAATTAAGGACAGGTTTCAACCAAAGGCCATGTCTGACCCAATTTAAATACCAGAGTAATGGGCAGAGCATAAACACAGCTCAAACCCTCAGCACATCATGTTTGAGTACTGATGGAATAGGCTGTTATCCTGTCACCAGGAGAGCACTGGAGAACCACCCACTGATCCCTGCTGTCAATGCTCATTAAGATGGTAAAAGGTTTAAAGAAAAGGTTTATAAAAAGGAGGTTATTTCTTTCTGCAGAAATATTATGTCCTGTGACAGGAGAGTAGCAAGATGCCCCAAATGACCTCACTCACCAACTGGATATTGCTGCAGTGATTGCCAGGAGCAAAGGGCAGCCTCAACTCCCAAAAATCCCAGCCCTACTATGACAGATGTAGAAGGGTTGAGAAAGCTTGATCCTTTACCAGGTGTTCATTTTCTTTTTAGAATGTTTATTACAGAAAATCCTTTATAACATGGATTTTGGCTGTCAAATGCCGTGATATAACCCAGACCCAGGAACTTACACGCACTTCTTCAGTTTCCTGTCAAATTAGTTGTATTAATTGCACTACATAAATTGTGTTACATGTTCCAGTAAGAAAGATTCACTGTGAGAATGCTGCCAGTGTGGCTTTCTGTAGAGCACAGGGACACATGAGAATTGGCTTCTAATCCAGTTTTTGGTTTTATTGCTGGTGTAAAATGGAAACACCCTCCATCTCAAAAACTCCTTTCACAACAGCAAAAGAGAAACAATGATACCAACCTCATCTGTAAAGTGCTTTGAACTCATCAGAATGAATGTGGAAGGCACACATTAAAATAGCTAATGCTGCCTTCTCTGTTCCAGTCCTAAGTACTGACAGACAAACTCAATATAATATACAACAAATATAAAGTTAATAAGTGAAAAAACCCCAAATATAAAGTTAACAAATGGGAAAATACAATGAAGGTAAATTATCCTGTGGAATTCAATGCCAGAACATATTAAAGGTAATTAAGATAATTATATTGCAGCAGTAGCTATATTAGTTTTAATTAGAATTGAAAAGTATGAGACAGCTCAACTCTTGAAGACAAGTAAGCCTCTCTGAACAGATTCTATGATTGATATCACACTTAAGGTTTGTTTCTCTTTTCTTTGAGCCTGTGGTAACAGTGAGCTTCTCAAAGGGGGCGTTTGCCTGAACAGGCATCTGGTCTGTTCCAGTCAGTAATTCACCTGTACCTTTCATTTCACATCCTTTGCAATACTTCTAAGAATGTTTGTGGTAACAGAACAGAATTCCAGGAGAAAGTCAGTTCTCTTGGATGTCACGGGTGACCTGTGTGGCTTTAACCCAGGCGTCCATACTCCCTCTGCTGACTAAAGCTGTAAACACGCGGCTGGGCTTGGGCTGGACACTCGTTGTTCTCTATTACGTGCTTAAAGAAGAAAAATAAAGGAAATTTCAGTCACATTTTCAGTCTTAAGCATCCAAAGGGCAGGAGAGAAGGACTGGCTAGTCACTGCTGCTGCATCCTTTTCTTGCAACCTAGTGTAAAGCTCTGGACACATGCAGAAAAATCATGATAAAGCTTCTCTGGCTTAAAATGGCACTCAAAACCCATTCTTCTAAGTATTTTCAGATGCTTATAGAAAAGAATTGCAAATACATGCAACTTTAGAGTCTCCCAGTAGCAACCAGCTGAACTTGATCTTTCCAGCTGCTCTGTCTCTTGCCTCACTTTCAGCACTATGAATTTCCTACAGATGTTGGTGGCACACTGCTTAAAATTTTGTGTGACAGCATTAAAAAAAAGATTTAAAGGTACTTAATGAAAACGTAAAAAGCAATGAGATGCTGCAAATAAAAGTGCTCAGGTAGCAGTGTGGGCAGGTGCCATGCTGTATTTACCCAGTGTTCTGGTGAGCTCTTGTAGATGCTCACAAAAGTCAGGATGAGGCAGTGGATGGAGAAATAAACAGGGAGATGGCCGTGTGCTGGTGAAGAGGAAATGTGGGACCTCAGCCATTACACTTAGCAAGAAATTTTAAAGGGTACCCATAAAATGAGCTCAGCACAGCTGAACCCCCAGGGCCATTCTGTGGATAAACACATGAAGAATGGACAGGGCTTGTGATGCTACAAGAACAAGGTAATACCTGCATACTGACAGAATCATTCCATTTTGCTCTAGAGCTCAAGCACAGCAGCTCTGCAGTAATCAGGGCCCCTGTCAGTCTGGGTGCAGACACGTCAGGCCCAGGAAACCTCCTAATACAGTGATGCCCTAGTTCATGAAGCACCAGCCCAGCCTCCCTTCTAACAGCCCCATCATTACTTTCACTCCCACTGTTTGTCCTAGCTCTGCTCTCTGCCTTCAGCCTCAGTGAGCACAAGATAAAATGGTTGGTAGCATGAGAATTGATTCCAGTGTCTCCAGCCTGGCTGTGTGACAGGGCGAGAGCACAGAGAGGGAATAGCCTGCAAGGGGGCTGCAGGCTCCCCTCGAGGGCAGCGAGGCCATCTGTGCTCCTGACCTACTTGTGGCTGTGGAGCAGCTGCAGTCGGAGCCGAAGCTTTGACCGTGGTGGTGGGGCCAGTGATGGACAGCCCAAGGAACTCTGCCCTTCTCTTAATACTGCAGTTTGAAACCTCAGCCCCTGGCCTTCTAGACCTGCAGGATAACATGCAGGAGTGTAGCCCTAACAGTAACAGTCAGCTGAACTCACAGATTTAACCCAAAAGCAAAACAACCTTGAATGGTTGCTTTTCACTCTTGCTTTTCACTGTCTTCAACTACTGCGTCACTTTTAGCATCTTCACTAATTTAAATTTGTTGTTCAAACTCCAAACGAGCCACCCTCACTTTCACCAACCAGAGCATGCAAAGCAGCAATTCTTTTGCCACGACTTCTGCATTTACCTAATTCTCTGACAAAATGTGTTGTGCTGGGCTTTAGTTTCCCTGTGGGGACCAGAGCTTGAGCCCTTGACTAGAGCTGATCTGAGAATATGATGAATATATCCATATCTTCCATATGATCTTTAGAAGACCTGTTCCCTACACCTTAAGAATCTACAGCTGGGACTTCCTTGCTGCTGGGCTGACCACAAGATCATGATTTATTTCTCTGATGGGGATCCCCACTACTAGTAATAGATGCTGTTTGAATACACTGAAGAGGAACACTCCAATTGCTGAATAAACCATTAGCAAAAAGCCTTTGTCTGTACTCTACACTGATTACAAGGACTTAGTAAGCTTTTCTATACATCTTTTGGGGTATGAGGGAGAAGGATCTGAAAGAATAATCTTAAATTCAGGATTATTCTCCTTTCAGGATAACACAGTTCATCTGCATACACGTGTATTTGGGCATTGCTGATGACACATCAAAAGTTCTGCTATGTCAGCATTGAATTTAGAATTCATTTAGCCCTGGATGTATCCTGTGATCTCAACTGTCAGACTACAATAAGAAGAGTTCGGATTTTGGGACATGATGGGTTTTAAAACTTTCAGCTCACATTGCCTATCCACCTGCCACATATCCCTATCAATATTGTTGTGCCTCAATAAATACTTGTTCTGTGTTTGATAAACCACTGTGAGAAGCTCCTGCCTACACTGGGGCTGCAGCACTTTAGGAGACCATGCTCAAAACTACATTTATTTCAACTCTTAGCAGAAACATATCACAAAATCTGTCATCAGGCTCTCTGCAACACTTGCTATCATTAGCCTTTCTTATTGTCCTTTGAGTGCTTATCAGCAGCAATCCTACACATAGAGTGGCAGAATTAATGCTAGCCAGGAAAGTGATATCTTATCTAAAAGCTGGTACTTCCTAAGAGCAGAACTACTGTTTAATTTGGCAAAACACCAAAGCATATCCAGGGTGCTGCAAGACAGGCTGTTATGACCAATAGTGCTGCAATATTTCACTGTCTAATGTTGGAATCTGATGAGCACTGCAGGAAATTAAATCTAAAGACAAGAGTAACAGAGTGAGTTTGAGTATTAGAGGAACAAACAGTCTGAATACAAAAAAAAAACCAAAGCCAACTCTTACCCTCATATGCCATATAATTGTGGTGTTATTTGAGTATCTACTTTACCTCCAATGGAGGCAGTTAATCCACTGTTGATGCTAACTCAGCCAGGCACACAAAGGCTGCGGAACACTTACAATTTTACCCTTTCATAAAACTTATCCTACAACCACTGGGAACCACTACAGCTATTAATAAAAACAATGTGCAAAACAAGATTAAAGCACTTACCACCTACATAAAAACTCAGCTATGAGACTGCACTTTGCAAAACAGAAACTTCATCCTCCAGAGTTTTAGAGCCTTAGGAGAAACTCAGCAAACTCCATCACTGTCAGGCCATAGGCAGAACCAGTTTTACAGGCTGAAGGCAAATGCTGATATGTCAACCTCAAAATACCAGTAACAGGCACTGACAGTAACACTGGAATACAAATGTTGTGACAAGTAAGAGGAAGTTACTCCCTCAGAGGAGTGTCACTACTCACACTGAGCTGCAAATATGGTCAGTTCTGAGTTCCTGCCTCACACCAATCTTAAATTAGAAACAGTTCCCAAGGAATCAGGGCCCAGACTGAAGGACAGATGCTCTGCTCACTGAGCTAACACAAATGTCATTAATTACATGGAGCATAAACAGAGCTGAAAGATGTACCAAGGCACCAGTAACTCCTGAGGTTGAAAATGAGTACTGATTTCCAAGTTCTAATGCTATGGATACAACAACCCAGTTCTCTGTCAGGGGCTGGTAGCATGTAGGGGCACCAATGAGCTTGGTACCATAACACTTCATCAGAATTACCAATT